>BTPG01000129.1:0-47815 GCA_036245525.1 Semisulcospira habei | reverse complement strand
CAAAATGTCTTTTCTAAGCGTGTTTCTTTCTCTGTTGGCTACTTCTCTATAGTTCAAGGGTGGTGCCAGTGTAGTTTGGTGCCTCCAGGCACCAAGCTATACTGGCACTGCCCTTTAACTAACATGGTTGGTATGCCTCCAGAGTTAATTGCTATAACATCTCCCAAAACTGCCCCCCCCCCCCCCCCCCCCCAAGGGCATTTCCACTGTAGGGTTCAATGTCTAAACGTTTAAACGTTCACATCAAACTTGATAGCTATCAGGAAACAAAAGCTAAAATCAGCTCAAACACGTCAATGAAGCTACATGAACACTGGAGCTGACGACTCTGCAGTTTGCGACTCTCTACACTAGAAATGTCAATGAAGCTACATGAACACTGGAGCCGAGGACTCTGCAGTTTGCGACTCTCTACACTAGAAATGTCAATGAAGCTACACGAACACTGGAGCCGAGGACTCTGCAGTTTGCGACTCTCTACACTAGAAATGTCAATGAAGCTACACGAACACTGGAGCTGACGACTCTGCAGTTTGCGACTCTCTACACTAGAAATGTCAATGAAGCTACACGAACACATGAGCTGACGACTCTGCAGTTTGCGACTCTCTACACTAGAAATGTCAATGAAGCTACACGAACACTGGAGCTGACGACTCTGCAGTTTGCGACTCTCTACACTAGAAATGTCAATGAAGCTACACGAACACTGGAGCTGACGACTCTGCAGTTTGCGACTCTCTACACTAGAAATGTCAATGAAGCTACACGAACACTGGAGCTGAGGACTCTGCAGTTTGCGACTCTCTACACTAGAAATGTCAATGAAGCTACACGAACACTGGAGCCGACGACTCTGCAGTTTGCGACTCTCTACACTAGAAATGTCAATGAAGCTACACGAACACTGGAGCTGAGGACTCTGCAGTTTGCGACTCTCTACACTAGAAATGTCAATGAAGCTACACGAACACTGGAGCCGACGACTCTGCAGTTTGCGACTCTCTACACTAGAAATGTCAATGAAGCTACACGAACACTGGAGCTGAGGACTCTGCAGTTTGCGACTCTCTACACTAGAAATGTCAATGAAGCTACACGAATACTGGAGCTGACGACTCTGCAGTTTGTGACTCTCTACACTAGAAATGTCAATGAAGCTACACGAACACTGGAGCCGACGACTCTGCAGTTTGCGACTCTCTACACTAGAAATGTAAAGCAGAAAGGCGTGGGGCTCTCCGCAGAGTTTTTGAGACAGTAGGTACTTTTCTACTTCCCCCCTCCCTCCAACTTTTCTCTCAATTCATTCAGCTTCAACACACCATAGCTTAACATGGATTGAGCATGAAAGTTCAAGGGTGGTGCCAGAATAGCTTGGCGCCTATGGGCGCCAAGCTATTTTGGCACCACCCTTGAACTATCATGCTCGAACCATGTCTTGCTGTGCTGTGTCGGGGCTGAATGATCTGTCTCTAGAACAGTAATACAGTCCTTCAGAAGGCAACTTCATAATTTGGGGATTTTGGTCCTGGCACACAATGTGTTAACCATATGCCTGTCTGCAAGTTTTTACAGGAATCATCGCAACAAACAGCACGACCAACAGCCAAAGGGTTAAACCTCACCCCTCCAACACACACATCAGATCCAAAACTGGCATTTATGTGAACGTACAATGACCCACACTGTACGCTCGCTACACAACCCTGTTCTGCTGTTTTCAAAGATGGCTGATTGAGGTAAACAGTGTGGCACTGACCTAGGACGGAAATGACGTTTCCCAGGGTAACCAGAGATCTGTTGATGCTGCCTCCCTCCTTGAGGCGCTGGCCGGTCGCCCCGCTCGCATCAGCCCTCTCACTGCACGTCCCCAAAATAACACTTTACTGAAATATCCCCAAAAGACCTTTCACCACAAATCCTCCCCCCCCAAAAAAAAAAAAAAAAAAAACCAAAACAAAACACACAAAAAAACAACAACTGAAAGACATCAAAGTAACCACAGCCATCTGTATTGTTTTTAGTTTTGTGTTACTGTTTACTTCTCTGGTGCTATGCTATTCAGGCACTTCCCTAAAACTAACAAGGTTGAGTCATCTCTCATTGTAATGCGTCAAAGTTGACCAAACCGCTTGAGAGAATGAGAATATGAGAGCCCCAGCCCACCCCTCCCCCAAACAATATATTTATTCTAATTAACACGGTAATTAAGCAAGCCCACGTCAACAAAGACACCCAATACCTTTATTACCTAGCCATTTTAGTTCCACTCCAGAAATCATTCAAGCTACGTTTGGGGGAGGGGTAGGCTGGGGCTCTCATATTCTCATTCTCAGAATAATTAATTCTAGAATGAGAATATAAGATTTGAAAACCAATCAAATCGATAAATGCCACATCGATCAACTAATTATTGTAATCAACTAGCCATTTAGACAAACCCAACGCCACCCAATACACCCAATACCTTAATCGCCTAGCCATTTTAGTTCCACTCCAGAAATCATTCAAGCTACGTTTTTTGATCAGCTACCAACCTGCGATTATTAAGCCAGATTCCCCACCCAACCTAAATTATTAATGCTGTCATTGACTTCTTTAAACAAAATTATTATATTACGTTTTAAAATGAACCAAGACGAATTACTTCTTCTAAGCGATATCTGTGCTGTAGAGAACAAAGACTTAGACCAAAAAAAACAGCGGCTTCTATCTGTAGTTGTGTCCGGCAAATCAAAAGCTTTTCTCGGTAAACAATACATGACAGAAGACATAGAATCCCTTACTGCTGATGAGCTAATTAAACTACATTCTAAATATGAAAATCACATTGCTTCACTAATGACACGTGATTTGAGTCGATCTCTTGTCTGCCTATACACAAAAGCTGTAAGTCACTTCCTACCTGTTGATAGTGACAGCCTTTCACATGATCTCGAAAGCAACCCCATAGTTTCAAGTTCAATAGGTAAATTAGCATGCCTAATGTTTTACAAGTTTGGGAATTACCTTGCGCCTGCTGTAACCTTACTTGTTACTAGTAGTCATATTGATTTTTCTAAAATAAATTTTAAATTAGAAGAAAATGGACGAGACGACTCCACAACAGAGCCATGTCTTGACACAGGTTCAAACAGTGACTAAGACTAAAAGCCCAGGTAGAATAGAGGCTGGAAAAAGATTAGCTGAATATAACAGACAAAAGAAATTACAGCTTCAAGCATTAACAGAAAAGACTGACACACCATCAACAGCACCAGTGTCACTACCGTCACACCCCC
This sequence comes from Semisulcospira habei, assembly GCA_036245525.1. Taxonomy (NCBI): domain Eukaryota; kingdom Metazoa; phylum Mollusca; class Gastropoda; family Semisulcospiridae; genus Semisulcospira; species Semisulcospira habei. Next base: position 44,531 of record BTPG01000129.1, on the reverse strand, counting down.
CACAAAGTGAGAGACAAACAACTAAACCTAAAACTACAAAATATATAGTTGCTGGATTTGTTGTCGGATTTGGTTACGTAGGTTACCAATTATATAAAAAATACAAACCAAACACTCAAACAGTGTCCAAAAAATCAAACACTCCAAAAACAAAAGAAGTAGTCGCCACATTACCAGCAGTTCCAAAACCTTTGGACCCATTTTACATGCAGTAAATAAATTTATTATTTTAATTTTTATGGTATAAGAAAATGAGCGACACAAAGAACTTAATGAACCTTGTCTATCACTCTGCTGTAATAAGTGGACTAGCAGTAGCATATTCTATGTTGGGAAAAAGTCTACTCAAAATGAAATCAGCAGACCTTAGTAAATTAGACTTTGAAGACAGTGCTAAGCTAGTAGTTGTTATAACAGCATCGATTGCAACAAAAGATTTTCTAGTTAAGCAAGGAATTATTCCAGAAAATATTTCTATGTAAATAAAAATATGGCAACTATAGCTGTTATGATTGGTGGTGCAGTTATTAACGCATTAGCTTTTAGTGGATCAAACTATTTCTTTTCAAAAGTGAGTAAAGAAGAATCAGCAGAAGAAATGAAACGTCACAATGAGGCATCTGAGAAACTTGCACAAGCTCAACAGGATTATGAGAAGCAAAGAATTGAGAAACTTGATTTTATTAATGAAAAACTAAAACTTGAGGGTCACGCACAGCATACATTTTCAAACGTTGATGACGCGATCAAAGAATACTATCTTGTTACTGGTGAAGACATATCTATTCCACAACCAAAACTTAGTGACTACTACCAACCAAGCCCAGAACAAAGAAATGGAGAAATAATATTTGTTTTAGTAGGAATGACATTAGTATATTTTACAGGAGTTTATATTGCTAGAAAAAATGGCAGACGCTAAACTATCAAAAATATATTACTCTCCAATTGGCTACTGGAAAGGGAATACTGCAATAAAAAAATTACATGCTGCTGTGGGTGGAGATGTTAACCAAATAAAACAGTGGCTTAAAAAACAGGCAATTTGGCAAATATATCTTCCTGCTCCAAGAAAAATAACAAGGCCTCATTTTGAAAACACTATCCCTAATGACACACACCAAATGGACCTCCTGTTTCTTCCGCATGACACAATAAGAAAGAAACGATACAAGTATGCATTAACTGTTGTTGACATAGCTTCAAGGTATAAGGATGCAGAACCCATAACTGACAAAAAAGCTGTAACAGTGGCCACTGCATTATCAAAAATATATAGTCGAGGTCCTTTAAAATACCCTAGGCTTGTGCAGGTTGATGATGGGAGTGAATTTAAAGGCGCTGTTAATCAGTTATTTGCAAAGCATGGAGTGCTAGTGCGGCGAGGCATACCAGGCTTGCATAGATCACAGGCTATTGTTGAAAACTTTAACAAGCAATTATCGGAGAGACTTTTTAGCTATCAGTATTCTAAGGAACTCATGCATGACACACGTAACACTGAGTGGGTTAAAAGATTACCATCTGTAATAAAAGCAATGAATAATGAGGGTCACCCTAAACCTGTTGATTCTATTAAATTGAAAACAATACCGTCAGAAATAAAAACAACAATAACACCTCCAGACACTAATTTATTTACAAAACAGGTGAGATATTTGTATCAACCTGGTGAGGCTGAAAATGACGTTAGACGTAGGGCAACTGATCCAATTTGGTCTACATCTGTTCATAATATAAAAAAAATAGTTCCTTCAGCTAATGCAACAATATATTATCTGTATGAGCCTGCACCAAAGAGGGCATTTGTTAGAGAAGAATTACAGATTATTCCCACAGATACTGTTACCCACTTTTAACAATTTCAATTCATCAATTAGTTTATCAACCAGTTCGTCAGCTATTTCTTCAGATAACTTGAGTCTGTAATGTCCAGGTGCATAAGCCTTTTCCTTAGTGTGAAACACGCGTTTTGTGTCCCCAACTGCTAGAGACTTTTTATATGTTTGAATCATTTCAATATTATGTTTGTTTGATCTTAGTGTCTTGTTTGGATAATCAGGCATTAATGCACCATCTAACACTTGCTTGTAATGTTCATGTCGAATGTCTTTATTTTTTATTGCTGTTTTTTTAATTCCTTTGGCTTTCGACTGACTACCTTTCTGATGCAGTATAGAATACATTTTTGATCTCAGTCCAACGTACTCAACTATTGGCACACCATTTAGTTCATCCTTAAACTTTCCAGGCACTTTCTTGTTTTGTGTGTTGAACAGTGGATGGTCTTTAGGGTAATCAGATGTGTCATACATGTGTAACTCTGTTTTCATGTCTTCATAAAAGTCTTCAGTAGGCACGTCTATGATCATAGAGTCAGTGTCAGTGTATAGCAGACGACACTCAGGATACTTTGGTTTGAAGTAATCATAATAAAATTCAAGCATTAACAGTTTTGATAACTCAAGAATTGCCATACCAATGAATACTGGCTTATCCAGTTTAACAATCTTTTTTTTGAGTGACACAGCATACAATGATGAATGAAATTCTTTATACCCTGTGTACTGAGGCTTACTTGTAAGTTTAATTGCACCCGATTCAGTTGTGACCAGTCTCACATCTTTGCGGTGATGAGGATTTTCCATTGTCTTGCCAAAACAGGCATTGTTCATAAGCTTAAAGAAGTCTTTGTCAAATGCAGTGTTACCGTCTCTGGCACGAAGGGTTGTGTTCTTCATTATGTAATCTTTCATAAAAGCACTTTGGTCAAATTGAATTCCTCTGTGAACTTTCTTTAGTACTAACCCATGCCTGATGTAAAACTGCAGCAATCGATAGTGGCAAACGTAATTGAATTTGTCATTTAGATTTGGCACAAGTTTGGTGTCTTCTTTTTTTCCCGTCATACTCATTTTTTTCAACTGCTAATGGATAATCATTATGGTAATCATGTAGGTGGTGTGGGTACTCAAGGTCTACTTCAAAGATCCAACCCTTTTCATCATTTTGACCTCGATCCATAATATATTTTGTTAATTTTTTTATGCCATACTGTGACAAATCATACAAACAAAAGTTTTTTAATGGCAACAATTCACACATTGCAAATCCATACAAATTATTAGCATCCAAGTACGTAATAAATGACCTTGACATTGAGGGGTCAAAGTCGTCAAGATATTTATTATTTGCCTTACCATAATTGTTTGCTGCTAGACTAATACCACCTCTCAATCCACGTTCCACCATTTCACCCATCATACGATCAGACAACAGGTCTATAGATATCTTACTGGATTTCAAAAATGCATCCCATGTCATGCCAGGACTAGTTATGTAACAAGCAGGGTCAAGCTTGTAGTGCAACAAACCCTTTTCACGGTAACTTTCAAATACATCTGCTAGCAAGCAAACATCTGCCTTTAAGTACTGATCGTGGTAGTCACCAATCGTCTGACACCCTAGTTTTTCCCACGCATCAAGTGCATGCTGGTATTCAGAGTCAGAAATACCTTTACCAGTTAGTGTAGAATAAAATTTCTCTTTTGGAGGCAGTCTCCTTTCTTCAAACACTACCCAGTCACTGATGTACTCATATGGATAAACACCTTTTTTAATCAAGTCCGGCTCAAAATATTTACTTGTTATTGGATACTCACTCAGTCCTTCTGCCAGACTAGCAAGACCTAAAGACAAATGTTGCATGGAGTCATAAAATGCTAATTTATCTAACCTAAAAGTCAAGTATTTCTCAGTTGTCTGGGCAATACAACTAATTTTTTTGTACGACTCGTCTACAGCCTGCATGATAATGTGTGAATCATATCCCTTCAGATTGTGAAAAAAGATTGGTAACTTGTATGTCTTAGGATCTATTTTTAATAACAAGTTACAATTATTATGTGCAGCTCCTCTGTAACGCCCAGTTATGTGATCATGGTCACGAACTTTATCACCCTCTAAAGGCTGTTCACAAATCCAACACGTCTCTGCTGTATCAAATTTTAGTTTGTCTTCTTCTGTCATCACCAAAAGCATCTGACATGTTGTGAGATACTGTACTACCTGACTATACAGTTGTCTCATTTCTGTTAAAAACAGGCATGCTGCATTTTCACCCCTGTAGATAACAGGTTCTGAATGAAGACCGTCTGACCTAACAAGAATGTATCCAAAAGAACACACCACTTGGTCACTTAGTTTTATAGTCTTTGGTAATGACTCTGGAACTGGACCCTCATATGGAACAACGAGTGATTCAAAATCTGCATACACTACAAACGGCAGCTTTTGCTGATTCCCATAGTTCTTAAAATACACTTGACTACCAGGATCTGGATACTTAAGTACAGTTTGTATGTCATCAGCTGACCTGCAGTGTAAAATGTGATTATGTGCTATTTTAATAGAAGAGAATCTCTGTAAACATCTCTTGCACACTTCCTGTTTCCCATTGTGTTTCGTTGTATGTGAATAAATTAGACGTGACATATTCCTGATAATTGTGTAGTGGAAGTTATTGTCATCTCCAATTAGCAACATGTCAACATGTTTATCTTCTGGCTGCCCATAGGTTGGGGCAATTGGAGATACTCTAATTGGCTGTAACTTATTCTCAGATTCATTATCCCATATATACACGTTTACAGATATACCAGGATTTAGTTTTTCAAACAAGTCTATGTCCTCTATTTTAACAGGGAACTCAATGCCACTGAAGTTGAGTTCATTTACAAATTTGGTATAGTTAGATACACGATCAGGTTTTGCTTTTACAAAATGAAGTTTTGCAAGCACACACCACATAAAACATAAATTATCATTGTTTTGAATATTGACTACAGCCTTTTTGTTTGCAACCTCAGTTGGAAGTGGTATCCAAGATCTACCTAAAATAGGATGATATCTTGACTGCTTCAGTTGTAGTTCATGTACAAGGCCTTCATGCCAGCCAGACCCTTGCATTTCTGCTCTGTCAATTGCTTCATGGAAGTCTGGTAACAATCTTTCTCTAAACACTTTCTCTAGTTCTCTTCTCGAATTAACTGTGTGCTGCCTTGTCGAGATATATGTTACAATAACTTCACCAACATCTCTGGCAAATTCTATTTTTGCAACAATCTGAATCTTTACACTATCAGAAAGAAGGTTATTTTGTATGACTAAAAAAGATCTTTCTATTGATTCATAGACATTGTAAATATTAGATATAGGTAAGTCAGTTGTGTGAAACACGTTTCTTAATCTTTGATGGTTGTCCATCTTTTTTATTTGTCCGACAAAAAAATAAAAAGAAAATTATATAATGAAAATGGCACTTTATTGACTAAAATCTATAAAATAGACAAAATTAATCACCAACTAATAAGCCACTTTGACGATATGTCTTCTGTTGTATCATGTTCAATCTTTTGCATGTGTAATATTGTTTTATTAACAGTAATAAATTTAACATTTTTATTTTCTTTTTTTATTTGATGGTATATTTGTAAACACATAATCTTAAACCAGTCAGATTCAACATCATAAACTAAAAAATCACTTGTCCTATTATTATAACATGGAAAAGTATTAGAATATCCAAGATAAAAACTATATGTCATGTATATCTTCATCGGTGTTGGGAGTTTTAAAAAAGGGCGTCTAACTTGTGTTTTTGTCACTAATAAGCATAAAACCTCTAAAACTCGATGTAATATCCATGAATTTACCAATAGGCCAATTTTGATCCTCTTGTCCGTCCGTCATTTTTTAAAGACAAACCAAAAAGATAAATTAATTTACTAACCCATACCCAGTGGGCTGATCTGTCTTTAAAATAAGCTTTAGGTGCTTAGTCGATTTCAGTTTATTTTTTACATCATCACGTTCATGCTTATTTGGAATGACATCGTTTTCTCTGAGACAGTCTTCAAAGCTGTCACGATCCTTACAGTAAAACAAACAGATAAACTTTAACTGCTCTCGAAAATCTTTCAATACAGCATTATATTTTTGTGTGAGAATCCATACACTCACGTTTGCGTGTCTACCACTGAAGGCAAGTTCTGCTAAAGTATTTCTCTTTTTGACATGTCTTTCTCTGCAGAGCAATCATCGACAATAAATAAAGTTGGCTGTCCTTCAAATTTCTTGTAAAAATATTGTAGGTATTCATTCAGTTTTTTATCAGGGTCAACTAAGTAAATGTTGCTGTCAGTCCAAATGAATAAACGGTTGTGATAAGCTTTGTTGTGTTTGATTGTTGGACAAAATATTACAATGTTTTCAAAATGTGGATGTATCTTGTTTGTAATAGGTTAAGTACAAATTCAGTTTTACCACACCCTGTCGCACCACAAAATAAGCCACAGTGTGGGTCAAGGGTCATTAGGTTCATTTTAATACACAATATAATTTTAATATATGTGTCCACTCAGTCTGCTTTCTGCAATATTGAGTTGTGCGTCATAAATTAGATACAAATATATGTTTATGGCTGCAGCAGTTTCAACCTTCTTTTGTATCTGAATTGTTATTCCATCACTACCGTTCTCGACAGTTCGTCCTGACCCATGAAGATAGTCATCATCTGTACTACGCAGGTCTAGCCACAGTGCATACTTGTTTGTAAGGTATTGTCCGATCCTAACATCATACAGATGTAGATCTTTGCACACAATGTTTGCAGGTTTATCTCTAATCCTTCCTCCTGCAAAATACTTTGTGATCTCATCGTAGTGTTGATAAGGTAACATTCCAGATGCATACACTTGATTAGGATGGCCTTCGATTGTGCAGGACAAATGTGTAATCTTAGGATTGTAGAATTTTTCTGAATCTCTTTTGTATGGACTCACCGGTTCAACAAACAACATAAGAATACCTTTCAGTGACCTAGCAGGTGTGTTCAAGTTTATGTTCCACATTGGGTCGCTCTTGTCTTTTTGCATTAAACTGTGTCTAATCACCCTGTCATAATAAATTGGAAGTCTTGACTGGTACTGATTTTGAATGAGTCTGGCTAGTTCAGTATGTGTGACAATTTTGTATTCCAAGGAAATGTTAGAGATCTTGTATGTTGCATCTGTGGCAGATGATTTTATAACTTTGGAGTAGTCATTGAAAGTTAGTTCAAAACTCAGACGGTCATTCAGTGCTCCTTGATAATAAGGCAGATGAGCTGTTAGGATTTCAAACTCAAGTGGAATGTAGAATCTGGATCCATATGTTTCGGCCATTATAACATCCATGGCTGTATTAGTTACTTTATCTCCGGCGTCGATTCGAAGTTTACCAACATTATCTGGCTGTATGCCTTGGTAAATACGATCCTCTCGTTCTTCTCTTGTTAGCCAAAGATCTTTGTAACAGTAGAATACATCGGAGTCATCAAGACTAAACACTTCCTGTCCTTCAAGTTTTACTTTAATAGTTCTAACAATTGCTCTGCCAAGATTGTCAACTAGTGTTCTGTTCACGTCTGCGTCTGATGATAGTTCAATATTAAATGCAAGGCGTGCAGTGCCAGGAACAATAACATCACTGGGACCTAGGTTTGGAAACTTGACTGTAAGTGTTTGGTTCTGGTCTATGGTACTTGGATTGTTTGTGATGACTATTGTTTGTCGAATGCCCTTAACACCCAGGGGCTCACGTAGTTTTCTGTATGGGTCTAACTTTGATCCGTAAGACTGTGTCATTTTTATTATGCACAATAAAAAATAATAAATTAATAAAACAATGGCAGCGGGAGGATTTAATCATGAAGATTTTAACATGGATGTCATGGATGCCTCAGATACCAGTATCACAGATATGACTGGAATGGTAACTACTTCTATTATGTATCATGAACTGTTAAAAGACAAAGTAAACTCATTTTATGACAGTGTTGGAGCGCGCCCAGATGTAATAGATCCTAATCAATTTGAATATGATAAAGGGCACTTATTTGTAAATACAGACAGAGGGAAAATATATCTAACACATAAAAATAATCCTTCTAAGTTTAGAGCTTTAAGTACAATTAAAGGTGAAGTCGGTGGTAACTCTGGGTTGGCAAGATACCTTGGTATTGGAGGGTCTCCTGTTCCCCCAAGACTGGTTAGTATGCTTTAAGACACGCAAACAAAGTTGCCAACAGGGCAACAGATTGAAATGGCACCAGTAACAAGCCTACCAGAAATAGCAAACACAGTGATACAAGAAACCTCATTTACAGAAGGACAAATAAATGACGAATTAAAAACAATTGGTGACTCTCCTTTTACAATGAGGGAGATTATAGGGTTGAATAAATTAATGCAGACGATAAGAGGTGATATGGTAAACAATGTTGCCAAACTGGGTGAGCTTGATAAACACATAGAACGTGAAAAAGAGAAACTGGCTACCGCAGACAATGGAAATCTTGACGCAGAAATGAAAGAAAGAATTCAAGACAGATTAAATGATTTGCAGATAGAAAGATCAGGAAGGTTAGAAGCGATTAGTATTGGAAGACAAAAACTAAAATCACAGGTCAACAGGATTAGAGAAACTATTCAGAAAATACTTCACGAAGACACTACTCTGGCTGAGAGACTAAAAACACTTTTCAGAGAACAGGGTATCACAATTGCCAGTTTAATTACAGCTCTGGGGTTTATTATCAGTACAGTTGTGTTGGCTGTCTCCGGGGGTGGTTCTCCACCTCCAGCACCACCAACCCCAGTCCCCACAGATCCAAAAGACTTACAGTCGTGGGTAAAGAAACAACTGTCTCACATATCAGACTTGCTTAAGAAATTGGCTGTGAAAGCAATGGACGCTTTGCCTGGCATTATAGGCACTGTTGTCAGTTGGCTGATTAGTACAGCGGCAAAGGCAGTAGGGTTTATGGCAGAACATGTGTGGGTCTTTTTGGTGACAGTAGGAGGGTTAATAGTGGGTTATTTAATGAAACAGATAAAGAAGTAAAACCCCTAATCCTGTTAGACCTATTACCAATGCAGTTCTTTCCGACTCATGGGTGTCAGGGGTTGGGGTTGGTGTTGGGACCGGGGTTGTTACTGTCTGTACGGGTGATGACGTTACTGGTGCTGGTGTCATTAATGGTTTTAATGTCTGTACATGTGTGGTTGTGACCCCCAAGTTTACAGATTGATTGAGTCCTAATTTCTGACCAACACCTGCAACAACTATTTCATTATTATAATTTGTTATTGTACCCATTTGGAGTTGAAGGTCTGATGGCAACATGTATAACCCAATACCAACTACAAAGTCAACTTTTGATCTAGCATATCTGAGAACGTCTTGGTAGCGTTGTATGCTTGATGGGAGATCAACTACTGAATTTACTGAATCTTCAAGATTAGCGAGAAACTGTTTTTGTGCTTCAAATTTACCACTCCCGTTTAAAATATTCGATTTTGTTAGTGATTGTGCTCCTAGTAAACACCAGACATATGTTCTGATTGACTCATTTACGCGCTCGACTCCCGCTTGAGTAAACCCGTCAGATTTATCTAAGACAAATGTGGTCCAGGCATTAGACTGTTTCTGTTCTATTGATCCTAACCAGACTTGTGATTTTGATGAGAATGAAGTGTAACCAGGGTAATAATCTTGAGGGTATTGTCTGTGACTCATAGCATAATACAATGTTCCCATGCCTTTGTGATCATCAAGTTTTTGTGTGAAGTCATACTTAGTGCTTATGTTAAATTCATTACAGATGCGTTCAAATGCTTTCATATCCATGGGATTATTAAACTGATTAAAACTGGATTCAGTTGGTAATGGTGTATGCAGTTCTGATAGTATTCTTCTAAGCTGGTAATACATGTGGAAACGATAGACAGACTTAATCAGTTTGTTTGGGTGATTCAAGTGGTCTGTGAATGAAACACCACAGCCTGTAGTTGAACACAGTATGGCAAAGTTAAGTTGGTTTTGAAACATCTGTAGTGGGCTTGATGACCACCTTTTTGCAGTTGAGTCATCTGTTATTGGAGGGTTTAGGTAATGGTCAAATGGATTTGGTACTTTTACTTGAAATAAATCTCCTTCAGACAAAGCTATATCAAGCTGATTTAGTTGAATTATTTTTTGTTCATAGGTTGGTGCAACATTGTATTTGGCATCCACATTAAATTGGTATGCATTTACAGTATTAATTGTTGGTGATTTAAATTCCATCCTTTTTTTTTTTTATATGAGATAATAAAAATGTTTATAACCTTAACAAATCTTGACACGGGCAAACCAGTGTGGTTAACTAATGGAATCGATAATCGAGATGGTAACAAAGCTGTGGCTATCCATGAAATGTTTTATACAGTAAAGTGGTTTAATGTAACGGATAATACAAGTTTTTATATGAGTTATGTTAATGCTGGTAATAGTGGCTTGGACACTAATACACACTTTATACCATCTGGGTATTATGACTTTTGTACTTTAGCTACATGGTTTCAAAATAATTTAAAAATTAAAGCAACTTTAAATCAGGCTAACTTGTTTGTTGAATTAGAAATTCCTACAGGCACTATACCTTTATTTTCAACTGAACTTGCATATTTACTTGGTTTAATAGACAGAAATACAATGCCTGTAAATTGGGTAATGGGTTTTACAGATAATGGTACTAGTGGATGGTATTATACACCAGTTGTAACTAAAATAACTGGAACATATCCTGTTCATTTGTCAGTACACACATTTCTAAATGTTTATTTAAAAGAACTAAACACGACTGAAAATGTACACAATGGAAAACCATCAACTTTGTTGAGATGCTTACCTACTGGAACTGCTCCGTATTGTGAAAGTGTAGTTGTTAGATTTCCTAATTTGCAGTTTAAGAAATTAGGTTCTAGTTTCTTTGAGTCACTGTGTTTATCTGTAACTAATCAGGATGGCAAACCAGTTGTGATGCATAATTTTAGTGTAGTGTTAGAAGTTAAATAATTTTATTTTTGTTTATAAAAATGAGTGGTCTTGGTCCAAAGCCTAGAATCATACCAGTTGCGTGTCCAGTAACAGAGTTAAAAGATTTGGCAGACGTACAGGATTTTGAGAAGGAAGGGGAAATTGGAGAAATATATGGTTTTGAACTTGATTCAAATGGCATGTACAAGAGGAAAGTAATTGTTGACATGAAAGATGGTGAAAAACAGATTCCTAAACTTGGTCAGCTGCGTGATGTTACTGTACCTACTCCACCTGTAAATAATGCGCCTTACAACTTAATACATGTGGGAAATAAGTGGGTTGTTTCACCTGTACCGGCACCACCACCTACAATTGACTGGGACATAAAGATTGAATTTATTAGTCCTTATGTATACACTGATGATGAAGGCGCCTTAGTGTTTAGGAAGGTTGTTAATTCTGGGCCGCTTATTGTAAGCCTTGTTCCAAGTTTTGCCCCAGACAACAATAGCAGAGAAAAACTGAAAGTTGAAAATTATGAGAGACGGAGATATCTTCTTACAACTAGAAAGGGTAGATCAGATACTTCTGTTGTGTTTATGCCAGCAAGCTTAGTCGTGGCTAGAGAAGCGACAATAGTATTTGAAATTATCATGAAATCTGTTGCTACTGCTAAAGAGGCTCAAATTGCACAAGGAATTAAACTTACATGGAATGAAACAGTAACAGAATCATCAAAGGTCTTTATTGCCATTACAAAAAATAATGATGTTATTAATGTTTCAAGCAGTATTCCCACTGTCAAGGTGGTGGTTGACAAAACAACTTTTGTTCGTCTAACTTACATAAACCTTGAACACATTGATCTTGTTGCATTTTATTATGCCAGCAAATTGTATACTTTTGAAGAGTTGCAAAATGTAATTGCTGATTAAAAAAATATTTGTAAATAAAAAATGGTGAACTTGTATCCACAAATACCACCTGAGCAGCTTGAGCCTATTGAGCGTGATAAAACATTAAAGGCAGATTCATTCCGTTTAATGAATATTACAGAAGCGTTGAAGTATTTGGAAGAAGAACAAGCAAAATACTCGAGGTGTAAACGCCGTTACAATACGGTTTTCAATTCTGTACACAACACATCAATGGCCATGGGGGTGGTTTCGGCCGGATTATCTGTAGGAGGTATAACTCTTTTTGCAACGGGGGTGGGAAGTGTTATAGGAATTGCTGTTGAAGGTATTGGTCTTGTCACAAGTCTAGCATGCTTTGGTATGGAAGCTATTAACAAAAGATTTTATATGAAGTTGCAGAAGCATGAAGCATTAAGTACGCTCGCAGCAGCTAAGCTGACGAGTATGAAACTTATTATTAGTAAGGCTTTGGAAAATAATGAAACTGACGATAACGAATTTAAGAGAGTCCAGGATGATTTAGCAAATTACAAGCAACAGAAGTCTGAAATACAGAATAAGATGCGTAGTCAACCCGCGAATGTTGAAGAGCTAAAGCAATCTTTTTTAGAGGAAGGAAAGAAAATAGGCGTAGAAGAAACTATGAAAAAAGTTTACGGACTGTTAGGCAAGTAAAGATCAGTTTTGGTAATCATTCATTAATTCTGAAATACTCTTCACAAAGAGATGTCATGCCTGCTCATTTGATGCCATCAGCCCCACCACCAGAGTACTACTGAGAAAAAAAAGTTTTCTTGTTGTCCTTGTAACTTGGAAATTCTGTCCAAGTAAGTTGTGACTTGGTTCAATAACTTACAAGATCTTATGATTAGGTTCTTGTAAGAACTTGTTTTAAGTCACTTATCAGAACTTGCACCAACTAACTTCAAAGTTACCTGTAAAGTTAGTTAGCGGTTGTAGGTGACTTTGGAAATTTGTTAACAAGTGTCTGTAGGTAACTTAAATTTGTATCAAGTGTATATAAGAATGTTTTGTGTGTGTGGTTATTATTAAATAACTGTGTTTTGGGGTATTGACGTAGAGTCAATGGTATAAATGTTCTTGAAATTATCATATCTCTAACACTAACTATATATACACATGCATAAATACACGCACAGACGCACACAAACATACACGCATGCACATGCATACATACTAGCATGCACACGCATACATACATGCACTCACACAATGACAAACACTCACACACAAACACTCGCACGCATACATACATGCACTCACACACTGACAGACAAACACACTCATACACTGACAGACACACGCATACACACTCACACATACCTACAAACACACACAAGCACTCACACACAGACAGACAGACAGACACAAAATCTTTATTCAGCATGTAGACTCCAGTCCGCAGAAAACTTCACCGCATTTCAGTTGTATGACACGATATAGACGCGGCGACTGTGTACTTAGTCACGTTACTAAGTCCCTATGTCAGTGTTTACGTTAAAAACCGCGCTGACAGCGTTAGCGGCAAGGGTGTCAATAGAAGACTGAAGACTTTGTATTAAGAGTCATTTAACTCTATGTTCTGTCTCTGTTTTTGCTTGCTACAGAGCTACAGGCCGCTAAATATAAGTAGATCGGCAACTTCCGCATTGCAGCTAGTGACGTATTTGTCTGCACCAATACTCAAATGAAACTGTCTGCACGCCGCGCGCCAGCGATGTTTGCTACGTAAAATCTATTTTAAAACCGCGCTGACAGCGTTAGCGGCAAGGGTGTTATGATAGAAGACTGAAGACTTTGTATTAAGAGTCATTTAACTCTATGTTCTGTCTCTGTTTTTGCTTGCTACAGAGCTACAGGCCGCTGAGCCCATGCCGCGCTATTTACCACCAGCGGTGGTTGCTACGTACAATCTATTTTAAAACCGCGCTGACGGCGTTAACGGCAAGGGTGTCATTAGAATATTGAAGACTTTATGTTAAGAGTCATTTAACTCTGTGTTCTGTCTCTGTCCTCAACTGAATGACACTGTCTACAGTCCGCGCTGACGGCGTTAACGGCAAGGTGGTAAACAGAATTTTGAAGACTTTATGTTAAGAGTCATTTAACTCTGTGTTCTGTCTCTGTCCTCGCTGTACTCAATTGAATGACACTGTCTGCAGTCCGCGCTGACGGTGTTAACGGCAAGGTGGTAAACAGAATATTTAAGACTTTATGTTAAGAGTCATTTAACTCTGTGTTCTACTCTCATTTTTTAGTTCTTTACGAGACGGAAGTAATAGCAAATGACTCTGTTTTAGTAGGCTCAATCTTCTGTTTTGCCCCTCAACACATGCTTACTGCGCCGTTAGCGGTCCCCGTGTGTGACTGCACACCTAAATTCGATAGAAATTGACATAGGTCTGTAAACGTGACACTGCCTAGATAAATTAAACAACCTGACGAGAATAAATGTCCTATTACATAGAGACCCGCATGCTTTTGCGTACGGTACAACTAATAAACTAAAACCGCGGTTTTTCACTCACAGCCGTGTTTAAAGTAAAACGCAATACTGAACCCGGTTGTACTCAACACTCGGCAATTTAACAGTAAGTTTTCTTTAGTCTCGGCTCACTAACCTTTTTGTTGTTTCAACATAACGCACAATAGTAATATTCTACAAGATGTATCACTGCACTGAATATCGAAGTCCGGAATTTGTAATATTTCCAATGGCTACCACAAATAACACATCTTCTCACAGCAACAGAAATCCTTGAAATGTCTCAACGACGCAATACTTGATCACGAGACTAGGGTCACGAGTTGACACGTGCCGTTGTTATTGGCAACATTGACGTCACTTACTTTTGGGTTGGGTGTTGTGGAAATTATGCCTAACGGGAATTCCCACAATGGTGCAAGTAGTCATTTCCCGAAAACGGCTGATAGTAGTCAATGACAGCATTAATAATTTAGGTTGGGTGGGGAATCTGGCTTAATAATCGCAGGTTGGTAGCTGATCAAAAAACGTAGCTTGAATGATTTCTGGAGTGGAACTAAAATGGCTAGGCGATTAAGGTATTGGGTGTATTGGGTGGCGTTGGGTTTGTCTAAATGGCTAGTTGATTACAATAATTAGTTGATCGATGTGGCATTTATCGATTTGATTGGTTTTCAAATCTTATATTCTCATTCTAGAATTAATTATTCTGAGAATGAGAATATGAGAGCCCCAGCCTACCCCTCCCCCAAACGTAGCTTGAATGATTTCTGGAGTGGAACTAAAATGGCTAGGTAATAAAGGTATTGGGTGTCTTTGTTGACGTGGGCTTGCTTAATTACTGTGTTAATTAGAATAAATATATTGTTTGGGGGAGGGGTGGGCTGGGGCTCTCATATTCTCATTCTCTGCTTGTGCACACAGCCAGCTGTGCTGTAAATACTACTACTAGTGGCTGCATGCACAAGGGGTTAACCCATTTAGCCCCGATGTACTACAACAGGAGATGGATTGACCATTATTATTCAAGGGCATCAGGCGCCAAGCTAATCTTGCACTACCCTTCAATTATAAAGGTCAATCTGTCTCCTGCAACTGGTACAGTCGTGACAACGAAAAAGTGTTTGAAATACAAATGAGTTACGTACATTAACTCATTCGAGACGCGCTGTCTCCGGATACGCAGTTTCAAGCCACATATCCAGAGGCAGCACGTCTCGAATGCGTCAAAGTTGTGTGCGTACATCATGGCCAGACTTCAGCTTACCTCCCTGCCAAGTCCACCAGATGGATTTTACTTTGGCGTTCACTCGGCAAACCATCTTGAAACTTGGCCTGCACAATTTACAACTATGGAGGTCATCATGAAATGTAGCGAGTGTGACAAACACTTCATCCTTTGCTACACAAGTACATAAAGGCCCTGTCTGCTTCATATTAACCCTTTCCACCCTGATACACTTTTGCTTTAAACAAATTTGACTAAGGCCATCTCACAGCGGTAAAATAGTTCCAAGGGTGGTGCCAGAATAGCTTGGCGCCCGAGGCACCAAACTATTCTGGCACCACCCTTGAACTAAAATGGTTGATCTATGTCCTAATCTGTAATGCAGCCTCCATAGGAAAATAAGCACATTTTTAAAAATCCGCCTCAGGATGCCATGGGTTAAAAGGCATCAAGGAAATACATTGATCCACTTGTAACCCCTTCAATGGCACTTGATACAAAACATATTTCTGAAATCTTTCTTAATTCAAATTTAGGTAGTGGCAGCCTCGCCAGTAGGCTACCATCAAGCATAAAATCGCTGCATTTTGTGCCAACTTCAACTCAAATTTATCATGCATCTACTGCACCGATTGTTTTCATTCTTATGTCAAAATAATATACGTCCTTTCCTCTTTCCAATGATGATAATATGATATATGTTTTGTTTGTGTGAAAAAACTGAAAAAATAAACTTTAAAGCATGTGTTTCGGCTTGCGCGAGCCGCAAGCTGACTTCCCGGCGTTTGCTTCACGTAAGCGCCTACACGATCCCTCCATTCAACAAGCCAGCAGATTTACCACACACACGCTACACAGCTATATTTAGTATCAAAATGTGGGTCATGATGTCAGCTTCAAACTGGTATAAGGTGTTTGGTGATTTTTGTATACACACATGAAATATTGTAGTTTTTCCACAAAAATAAGAACAAATTTTCGTTTTTTTAGCAAAACAGAACGTATAAAAACACACATCTGGGTACCATTTTGTAGAGGAACGTCAAATCTATCGAATGGTGTTAGAGGCTAAATTATGCAAATGTGGTGGAAAATCTGCTTGGGGAATTTCCCACTCACGTTGCGCGCGACTTCTTCTGACCGCAATTCAAAATGGCGACGACTGAAGACGAACCGGTACTTCCACTTTCGAGGAAATTGCAAGAAAACTACGTAAGTAAAAGCTTAATCGCTTTGCAGATTTATGCTATATTGTCATTTGTATGGTTTAGAAACTATTTCGTTTATTATTCTTTGGAATTCTTGCATACACATCCTTCTATCACTGCGTTCAGCCTCATTGATCATCGCATCTTTCTTTGGATGGAAAGTGCCATTGAATATAGGAAAATACTTCACTACAGAAGTCAGTTAGCTTTATTAGCTGCTTAGTAATGTATTTGTAAATGCATTTATCACTTTCCTATTTAATTTCAAACGTCGATGCTCATCTGTTATGGTTATATTCAAGTTTAACTGTCGGGCATCGAAGCGAGTGATAACAGCCAGGGGCAGATAATTTGATGAGCGACTATGCGACATTGACAAAATAGGTCTCAGAGCGGCCAGTATTTCATCATTTCTCTTCGTTTTTTTTGTTGAGATAAATAATTAGTCACACTCAGCATGATCAAAATACCCTGCTTTTTATTTTTCTTTACTCTAGGCCTAATTAAATCTTCCTCCTCAAAAGATGTTTAAGATAAACAATGACAATAGTACTGTTTGTGTAAAGAGCCATACTCAGTCATGATGTTGATAGTGAACCGCCAGTATTATTTAACTGATTAACATTATATTTAACAAAACAACCTCCAGTATTTTTAAACTGATTAACATTATATTTAACTAAACAACCTCCTTTGTTTTAGGTGGTGATGAGGCGTACACTGTACTCAAGAAAGTCTTCCTAGCCAAAGGGAGGGGGAGGCGCCCTGACCTGCCCACCTTCAGTGCACTGGATAACTCACTTCTTCAAGTTTATCTTCTGAATGAAGAGTGTGACAAGACTTTTGATGACGCACCAGCATTTCTTTGGAACCTTTTTCCGGACTTGACAGAGAGTCGTCTGAGATGTTTAGTGCCTGAGACAAAGCTAAACTGGGAAAAGCAGAACACTATACAACTGCAAGAGGATTTTATGAAGAAGCGTCATGACACGACGTGTAGGACCACACCTACACCAACTTGGCATCACCAGACAGCAACTTTTGACAGGCGATTGCCACCTGGCATCACTACAGTCGCCAACAAAAGGCTTACTTCTTGACCTGGAGTCATTTAGAAAATGCGAAGGCTCTAAATTCGAAATGATGTGTAGGTGGTGGTTCAGATTGACCCAGCAGACTGTGACCGCTGCAGCAATGAGGAGGAGGGTTGTAAAAGTGTGCAACTTTAAGAATCGACTCATTCGCTGAAAAAGGGGAATGTAGATTCGTTTTGGGCGGAAACACTGGATTCTAGCATTGTGGCAGCGTTTAATCCAGCAGAACTAGGTAACACCACCACGACATTGGATTCTGAAAGAAAAGGCATGACACTGACCATTCAGCTGTTGGGGAAGGAGCTGACCAGTGTGCGGCATCGCATTAAAGAAGTGGAGCAGGAAAATCAAACACTTAATATCAAGTTTCAGGCTGAAATGAGGACTTTGCAGCAAGTTTTAACCAAAAGGACACATCAGCTGAGTCTTGTTAAAGTGAGATTAGAGGGACTCCAGATCAACCACGACAGCATCACAGCTCGCTTGAGACAGTATACGAAAGGGACACTTTCCAGAAACTAAACCATACGGCAAACAAAGTGATGAAGCTTCAAGAAAGTGTCGATGATGCAACTACTTTTGCCGCAAACATCGGCATAGCTGCCAACTTTGGAGAAATAAAAATCCTGACTGGCCGGGGTCCAGGGGCCGCCTAGGCCCCGGCAGGGTGCAGGGGCAGCGCCCCGCTGGGGGGTGCAGGGGAGCTACGCCCCCCGCTCGTAAACGAAAATCAGCATTTTGATGGCAGTTTGGAGGCCTCTCTTTGAAGCAAAATTCAAAATAATAACCAGTTTGTATCCTTTAGTTTGAAGTTATTTACATTCACATCAGCACAAAAAAAATCATGGCTGAACAAAATAAATCAATGGAAACGAAAAATCAGCATTTTGAAGGCAGTTTGGAGGCCTCTCCTTGAAGCAAAAATCAAAATAATGACCAGTTTGTATCCTACAGTTTGAAGTTTATTTACATTCACATCAGCACAAAAAATCATAGCTGAACAAACTAAATCAAGGACAATGGAAACGAAAATCAGCATTTTGAAGGCAGTTTGGAGGCCTCTCTTTGAAACAAAATTCAAAGTTTATCTTGTCCATGGTGTTTTGCCTGTGATGAGCAGTTTTCTGTTCGACACTTTTTGCTGTATTGTGCTGACCTAATTGACACCAGATATAAACACTTCACAGCAGACTCCTTGAAGGTTTTGTTCCGGGATGTTCCCCCGGACAAAATCTTCAATTTTTTGAGAGAATGCAATATTTTTAACAAGATCTGAGCATTCATAGACTATGTGAATTTTTTTATTTGCCCTTTTTGAGAGTCTGTAGACGTTTCTTTTCCAGACATGTGCGACATTTTAGCCTGAGATTTTTAATCTATATTTACATCTTGCTTAAGACCTTGCTTTTAGTCTGGCTGACCAGATTTTTACCCATCCCGCCGTGAGATGGCCTTAGTCGCCTGCTCGGCGTTAAACCCAAATAACTAACTAACTAACTACTCTTTTGATGGTGGGCAAGGGTTTGCAGCAGCCTTCAGGGACTGAGATGTTGCTGATTTTGCCTTCAACAGCAAGTCCTCTCTCTCTCTCTCGTCTCTTTCGGTTTGTGTTCCACACTTTCATAATTATTTCACAAGATGCTCTTACTTTTTCATGTATTCCTTCGTTTATTCAATTCATCATTCAGTCTGACCGCCAGACAGTCTTTATTTTTTCTTCATTATACTTCGCTACTTATACTTATACTTGGTGTTTCTTACGTTTTTCGTGCAGACTGATGTCTTTTTGGCCGCCGTGACCGATGTTTATGTCCGCCCGGCACATTTTACAAAAGGCAAAGTGTTCCCCCTTTCTCGATTCGTCGATGTAAGGAAAGGACCGCTTGTAGTCTAGATGGAACTTCACCAAACACTTCTGCTTCTTAGGAGGCATGATTTTGTTGAAAATCGAAAATACTCTGTGACCAGTTGTGCGTTGAGCATGTGCTCGAGGGCAAATTCGAAGGAACCGGAACAAACAGAATGGACGGAATTTGCCGCGCATGCGTAATCAAGACTGGCTGTGGGTCCCCGAACGCTTAGCGGTACAGTATAGCGGTAGGCTCTCAACTACAGGCGCTTGACCCCGCGCGGTACGCCAAAATGCCTCGAATTTTAAAACAAAGCTTGAAAATATGAAAATCGGGAGAAATGTACAAAAAACCGGAGAATCGGGAATTGAAAAAAAATCGGGAAATTCCCGATAAAATCGGGAGGGTTGGCAGCTATGCATCGGAGACCATTACCAACATTTCAAAAACACTCTGCTGTAGTGTGCATTTTTGTTCAGTGCTGATTGCATTGCTCAAGCAGTGAGCTGGTTTCATTGGTCCTTACATCTGTCCTTTGACTGTGCAGACTGTCTCGCAAGGTTCAGATCAAGCCGAGCTGCTATTTTAGACATATATATTCATCAATATAATTATGACTTACATTATTTCCAGGTGTCTCTTTACATCTTTTTTTCTGTTCATAATCATAACTGAATATCCTTTTTTTCCTCTGTGCTAAATGGCCTCAAAATCTGCATACTGGTTAAAGTTTTTCAGTCATATTTGTGCTTTCAACATGTTGTCGATGATACTTTTATTTTATTTGTAGCATGTTCAACATGAATGACATGATGTATGAAAGTGATTTTCTCTAATATTGCAGCAGAATATATATTCTGACTTGTGTCCAAACCGCATGAAAATCCATCAAGGCGTTCAGAAGTTATGCTAATTTTTGTGTTGCGCGTCGTTGCTCATGTCCGCGGCATGTCATTTTGAGCATTTTCTGGACTTTGGCACATTCTATCAGAACGGTTTATGTATATTACAGTCTGAAAAAAAATAGGCTTACTTTTTGTATATATATTTGTTAAAATCATCTCACAAAAGGTTATTTTAAGCGAAAGATTGTTCACAATATGGTCACAAAGTTGGACTTCTGTGCAATGTCAACTCGGCTCCGATTTATTTTTTTCCATTTTTAGCAACTCGTTGCACATCATTGTACTGCATTATGGTTTTCATATTTGTTTCTGATACTTTCCTGATAATACAGATTGTGAAATAAAAAGATGAAGCCTGTATCTTCTTAAGTGTCTCTGTATCCCTTGTCTGAAAATGGCTTTTCATTAGGTTGGCGGGCCACGGACGAAAGCCTAAAAGTTTAAAATGTCGTATCTCAGGAACTAATCAACATATTTACAAAATCTTTTTTGCTGTTTGTTTGTTTCTTAATGCTCTATTAATAAAACAATGTAAGGAAGGTCTCAAGTTATAATGAAATTTTGGCTGCCACTCATCATCATCATCAGTCCCTTGCCCGAACTGGGCGTTGGGGGGACTGAAAGGCAGCAGCAACAGACAGTGCTCTCCACTGAGTTCTATTTTGGGCGGTGGCAAGCAAGTCTGGCATCTCGAGTTCGGTCCATTCTTTTATGTTTGCGACCCAACTCTTTCTCTGACGACCTCGCCGACGACTTCCTTCGAGAGTGCCTTGGAGGATAGTCTTGGACAAGGTGTTGTGTCGGGTCACGTGGCCAAACCAAGCAAGCTTGCGCCGTTTCACGGTTGCCAGAAGGGGTTCATGTGGGCCCACCAGGGAAGTGACGATGCTCCGTACATATTCGTTGGTCTTGTGCTCGCGGTACGAGATGCGGAGCAACTTCCTCAGGCACTTGTTCTCAAAGGCCTGGATTTTCTTTTCTGAGTCTGCAAGCAGTGTCCAAGTCTCACAGCCGTAGAGTAGAATAGACACTACGAGGGACTTGTAAAGCCTGTACTTGATGGTGAAGGTGATGGAGTTACTTCGCCATATCCTGTCCAGCCTGGACGACGATCGGTGGCTGCCACTACCTAATTCAATACTCAAGAACCCCGAACTCATTCAAAAAACAGGCACACAAAGTGGTGTCAGCAAGAGGCCTTGATCCTCATCAGCCCCCGCGACCGCTGGGGCTCATGAAAATCTGTATCTCTTGTATGGATTGTGCTTACATTTTCTCAGCAGTGAAGGGGTTGATTGATTACACATACTAGCGGGCAGATGATGTCGTGCGCTTACAGGAATAATGTAAAAGCATATACATACCAGTGTGAACGTGATGGTAAAGATGGCGTGGGATCTGCTGCTGACGTCGTTCATCAAGGTCGCCGCTGTTGTTCTGAAAGCAAAAACACACTTAACCCTTTTCATCCTGATACACCCACTGCCTGACATAACCTTGACTATGATAGTTTAAGGGTGGTGCCAGAATAGCTTGGCGCCTGAGGCATCAAGCTATTCTTGCACCTCCCTTGAACTAAAGCCGTCGATCTTTCTTAAGCCTTCATAGGCCAATAAGCAATTTTTTTTCAAAATCAGCCTCAGGATGCAATGGGTTACTTAACCCTTATCATTCGGAATACACCAGTGTGTGAAATAAGTTTGACTAAAATAGTTCAAGGGTAGTGCCAGGATAGCTTGGCGCCTCTAGGCGCCAAGCTATTCTGGCACCACCCTTGAACTGAAGCCATTGGTCTATATCCTTATTTGTAAGTACTATAATGTAGCTTGCATATGACAGTGTACAAATATGAAGCTATTAGCCTCAGTATGATATGGGTTAATGACTACAGTTGCATTTGTGTTCCTGGGCTGAACACTCCTAGGATCACCCAGCAGAGTTAAAGGCTTGTATGTATGCTTGTTGCTACCCCACCATGTAGATGGCCACACTCCGACTTGAGAGAATGTGGGTGTGTGTGGCGGCTTTTAATTACCTCACCATCTAGGTGGTCATACTCACACTTCAGGGGACTCTTTTTAAACTCCGACTTCAGGGGACGTTTTTTTTTTAAACCGATTACATCCTGAAGCTGATTTTTCTAACGTACATTGCTTCTTGTCCTATGAAGGCAACATTACAGATTACAAGATAGCTCAAGCATTTTAGTTCAAGAGTGGTGCCAGAACACCACCCTTGAATAGTCAAATGTATTTCAAGCAATAGAGTTAAATGAAAAGGGTTAAATCTCTCATTGCAGAGAATGAAAGGGGTTACGCCGGGAGCTTCCCATCCACAAGTAACACTGCTACAACAACAGCTGCTGCAGCCTCAGGGAAGTTGGTTGAACTGAGAAGTCAGCTGATGACAGCAGTCTGCCAGAGGCAGAAGGACTACATCAATACCAATACAGAATGTCAAATACTCCACGCGCACTGAGAAGTCAGCTGATGACAGCAGCCTTTGCCAGAGGCAGGAGGACTACAGCGATACCGATACGGAACGTCAATACTCCACGCACAGTGATACTGATGGGGAGTGTCACGTCCTCCACGCGTCATCCTTGTCATGGACTGCTGACTTAGTGTTATAACAAAGAGGTAAAGGAAACTAATTGTTTGTTAACCCTTTTAGCCCCAGATCCCTACAGCAGGAGATGGTCTGACCATGATAATTCAAGGGTAGTGCCAGATTAGCTTGGTGCCTGAGGGCACCAAGCTAATCTGGCACTACCCTTGAATCATGATGGTCAAGCCATCTCCTGCAACCGGTACATAGTCATCAGGCAACACCTCCAAAATTGGAGAAATGGGACCTCGGGGCTAAAAGGGTTAATGTGTTAAGTAACAGACGTCATGAAGTGGATTTAAAGCCTGGACAAACATGCAATTGGCATGTTTGTACAGGCTTTTAACGCACTGTTTACGGTGAAACACGCAAAAAGTGTGCGGTTATTTCTGCTTTCTGAACGTCTATTCTCTTCAGCATGGATACTTGCAGCTGCTTGTCGCTGATTTATTAGCAGTACAGGTACAATGCAAGCTTTCATTTTACACGTTACCTGTTGGTGTTTCCCTTGTTCATGAGAGACGCGATGCTGTCGTAACTCACAACTGTGTGTTGGGACAGATCTGGAAAACAACATCAAGACACAAGACACAGTCAGTTTTGGGGATATTTTTAACCCATATCCATCGGTATACGCCCGCGTGCGTACACACCCATTTCCATCGGAATACTCCGCCGCGCGTAGGCCTCCCTTTTTTTCTGACGGTATACTCGCTGACATCATGACACGTAGTTTAGGTGGTTCCCCTGTGTTACTCTGCGTAAACCCCTACTTCCCATGACATCACAGGTTAGTGCTCTAAACGTCATCAAAATATGTGCACTTTTCCCAGTTCGACTGAGAATTTGCCGGAAGTTGTAAGCCTTTCTTACGCTAATTTTCACTGCGTGTTTAGAGTGAATACATCGAGCATGATGGCCGAGCCAGGTGAGAGAGAGGACGTGAGCGATAGAAGCGATTTTGAATTAGATTCTGATGACAACATATTAAGGGAAGATGAAGAGTTGGTGGAGATTCGAGATGTACAAGTTTACGACGAGTTGAGTGATTTAGTTCGTCAAATTTTCGGTGATAGTGGGGAAGACAACGATGATTTTGTTGGGTTTCAAGATGGCTGGCAACGTGACAATTTTATTCCTTGTATCAATAGAAAATGTGTAGTTTTCAAACCGCTTGATGGATTTCATTCATTCTTTTTTTATTAGGCAGAAAATAGAAGTGTGTATATTTTACAGGCATATATGCTGCAGTGATTTTGGATCCTTCTATTGAAATAATGTATTTGAACACAAGGTATGTGAACATTTTTGCAATAAACTCACTTTTACACTAAAATAATTTTTTCCTGTTTTCTTTTTCTCAGTTTATTTTTACATGGATAGCTAGTATATTATATATTCAATGCTGAATCTGCTGATATGCAACACTTAATGTTTTAGGGTGGGGTTGAGACTGTTGTAAGCCTTTTATACAACTACCACTCGTGCACTAAATTTTCATAAAAAACGGTCAGCTCTTAGCAGGCACTCTCTGTTAGTCCTCTTAGCTCACAGAGTGCCTAACTGGAAGTGTCTTCCAGATGGATATGGGTTAAACATGCAGCAGCTCAAACAACACTTGGTCTGTAGAGTATGCAAAAGTAACTGTTGACAGAACATGGTGAGATGATCATTTTTTTTATTTAGTTTAACCCCTTGTGCATGCAACCTTTGGTTTTCTATGGGTGGGACCGAAAAAAAAAAGTTGAATCCTGCTGAAGCGAGGGTCTTGGGGCACTTTTTAAGTGGGGGGAAAAAAATAAATTAAAAACTTTAAAAATTAAATTCGGAAATCCGGCTGTAGCCGGAAAAGTCCCACCCATGGGTTCCTTTACAGGATTGGTAGCGGCATGCACAAAGGTTAACCCCTCAACTGCTGGGGCAAGGAGTAGCCTACCCATCTGCAAGAGATATAAACCCTCATGAGCCCCTGCAATCACACTAACTTACCGCTGTCACACTAACTTACCTCTGTCGCGCTAACTTACCGCTGTCGCGCTAACTTACCGCAGTCACACTAACTTACCGCTGTCGCGCTAACTTACCGCTGTCGCGCTAACTTACCACAGTCACACTAACTTACCGCAGTCGCGGGGGCTCATGATGGTTTATGTCTCTTGTTAGTCCTGTGTTCTTTAACCTTATTTTGGTACTATTGATATGTGTTCTTTAACCTTATTTTGGTACTATTGATATCTGTGTTCTTTAACCTTATTTTGGTACTATTGATATGTGTTCTTTAACCTTATTTTGGTACTATTGATATCTGTGTTCTTTAACCTTATTTTGGTACTATTGATATGTGTTCTTTAACCTTATTTTGGTACTATTGATATCTGTGTTCTTTAACCTTATTTTGGTACTATTGATATGTGTTCTTTAACCTTATTTTGGTACTATTGATATCTGTGTTCTTTAACCTTAATTTGGTACTATTGATATCTGTGTTCTTTAACCTTATTTTGGTACTATTGATATCTGTGTTCTTTAACCTTATTTTGGTACTATTGATATCTGTGTTCTTTAACCTTATTTTGGTACTATTGATATGTGTTCTTTAACCTTATTTTGGTACTATTGATATCTGTGTTCTTTAACCTTAATTTGGTACTATTGATATCTGTGTTCTTTAACCTTATTTTGGTACTATTGATATCTGTGTTCTTTAACCTTATTTTGGTACTATTGATATCTGTGTTCTTTAACCTTATTTTGGTACTATTCATATCTGTGTTCTTCATGCAAATGTCAGTCAGTGCGCAGTCGTTTAAGACACGCAGTTTGTAATCAGTGACAAGGAAGGGGTTACACTGGAAAGACAGAAGCCAATGAAAGTGACCTTGTACATAAGGACCGTCCTTTGGGTGTTCACGGATTCGCAGCCTGTGGTTTGACTTTCCGTTGTCGCTGTGCTTCAAGAGGTCTCGAACTTTCTCATTGTAGATCTCTAGGTAGCTGCAATCAAAAAAAGGGAAACCTGAATCCGACTTGCACAAAACGAGGTACGCACCTGAACGCACCGTCAAGATGCTCATGTGGACAAACTTCACAGCAACTCACACTTGCACTGTAACAGTGTGTGCAGTAAAGAGTTGAAGATGTGCAGGTGATCTATGACACTTGTAGACCCAATTAACCCCTTCCCCGCCAATGTAGTACATTTTGTTTCTGAAATTCACTTTTTTAGAAGTAAATTTCCTGTTTCCAGTACTTACCAGACAACATTACTATTAGGAATCGACGTAATGTCTTCTGGTAAAGTTGAAGGAAAATTAATTTTTCTTTAAAATGTATTTTTTCGAAAAATACTTACCGATGACATTACTGATTGAAACCTTTGCTTAACTCTTAATTTTAGCCAAAAAACTTACTGTGTGCCCCTCATACTAGGGGAGGCAACCACTGGGGAGCCATAGCCCGGATACCCCGAGTGGTCTCCCATACTACCTTATCCGGTGGCGCACTCACCCTTTCCCGCCAGTGACTGAGCCTAGCACCACTGCAGCAAGCGGGGCAGGAGGGAGGGACCTATAAGTAATGTCATCAGTAAGTATTTTCCAAAAAAATACATTTTAAAGAAAAATTCATTTTTCTCTAAAAGGTATTTTTTCGAAAAATACTTACCGATGACATGACTTTATGGAAGTGTCTACTACTTACTCAATTCTAGCCTAAGAACCCGTTGTGTTACCACACAACCTGGGAGGCACTCGGGAAACTCAGAGAGGGGCCGAGAGTTGTCTCCCGTTACTGCCCATCCGGTTCCGAGTCACGGTGTGACTAACCAGTCAGGATACTTAGCTCACCAGCAGCAAGTGGGGCAGGTGGGAGGGTCGTCCGAGTCATGTCATCGGTAAGTATTTTTCGAAAAAATACCTTTTAGAGAAAAATGAATTTGTTTCTTCAAAAACATTACCAATGACATGACTTTATGGAAGAATTGCGAACAAGAGGAGGGTGCCGCGCCCCAGCACACCTTTAGGGCCAATAGAGCCGTCCCTCCCTGCCGCAAACTCCCGACGACTCTAGGTCGGTGTATACCTACGTCGCCGAGGCGCCAGGAGGGAGTGTTGCGCCGCAGTGATGTCCCGCACCAGCGCGAGGTTGTCTCGCTGGCCTGCCAGATCTCTGAGATAGAAGCAGGCGAAGGTAGATTGTGCTCGCCAGCCCACGGCAGCCACGATGAGTATGACAGCGCAGTTTCGGTTGAACGCGACGTTCGTGGCCATGGCGCGTACCTTGTGTGCACGTATCTTTAGCCTCTTCGCTCCCTGCGGGGAGGGATCCTGGTAGGCGGACCGTATGACTGAGCGTAGCCAGGAAGAGATCGTCTGGGCTGTAGCGTCAGTCCTGCCGGGTTAACGGCAGAAAGGGCGTGCGCGTCCACTCCGGAAGGCTTGTGTCGGCGTAGGTACACGTGTAGGGCTTGCACAGGATCTTGTTGCCTGGTCTCCTGGGGGAAGTACGTCCCTCTCAGCGGCCCTAAGGTGATCACCTGTGGCGTGGTCAAGGAGACGTGGTCATGGTAATGAAGGCAGGGTCCGTAAGCGGCTGTACAGAACCGTCCGCTTGAAACTGCAGGCAGGCAGGGCGCGCTGACAGCGCGTGTAGCTCGCTAACTCGGGCCGCCGTGGCAAGCGCCACCAGGAAGCATGTCTTACGAGTCACGTCTGCAACGCGCCATCCTTGGTCTCCGAAGAGCCAGAGGAAGAAGTCCGTGAGCTGGGGGTTAGGTAGGTCGGCGGGGGCGAGGCGCAGGTCGTCACCCCAGAAGCACCGTACTCGCCATATTCCCTCGTAGACGAGTTGTGTCGAGGGTTTGCTGGCCATAGCGGTAGCTTCCACTGCTGCACTCGAGAACCTCTAGCGGTGAGGGTCTGCCGCACAACCTCCAAGGGTGAAGGAGTAGGCACTCCGGGCACGGGTGGAACAGCGACTATCGCGGTTGATTGAGCATCGTGCGGGGTGCGGGAAGCAGCAGCGGGGGTCCGTGGCGAGGTTGAGAAGGTCGGTGGTCCAGGACTGGTTCCAAGAGAACGGGGTGACCAGTAGGACGAGCGGAGTGCCACCCCGAAGCTTGAAGGGGACCAGGGGGATGTGGACTGTCGGGGGGAACACTAACGCGATGAGTATGTCCCACGGGATGGACCGAGCGTCGACTGCCCAGGCCACCCGCCTCTTTTTGTTTTCTCTGTCCCCAGGTAGACAAGACATCTCAGCCCAGACGATCTTCCTGGCTAGATGGGTGATGCGCTCCGCCTACCAGGACCTCTGCCCCGACACTGCCAAGCGGCTACTCTTCCGGGCCCACGAGGTCAGAGCCATGGCTGCTAGCGTCACGTTTGACCGCTACTGCGCTGTCCGAGACACTTTGGCTGCCGTAGGCTGGTGGACCAAGTTGACCTTCACCCGTTCTACCTCCGTCACCTGGTTGGCCAGCGAGTCAACCTGGCCCTGGTAGGGGACATCGCGGCGGCGCAACACTCCCTCCCGGCACCTTCGGTGCCGTTGGTAACCCTTTAGCTAAAATTATCGGAGGTGGCGCCGGGGAGGACGGGGCTGGCTGGCTCAGTCAGGCACTGGGTTATGCGGCACCCTCCTCCTCTTCGCGATTCTCCATTGTAGTAATGACATCGGTAATGTTTTTGAGGAAACAAATTAATTTTTCTCTTAAAATGTATTTTTTTGAAAAATACTTACCGATGTCATTACTCGGATGGCCCTCCCACCTGCCCCGCTTGCCGCTCGCCAGCTAAACGAAAGAACTGGTGTGGCTTGGCTGCTCGGGCTGTTACCCGTAACGGGTGGGAAGGGAGGCTACCCGGGTACCAGGTCACGGCACCCCTGGTGGCCTCCCCTGGCCCTAAAGGTACACATCGTAAGTTTTGGGCTAAAATTACGCTAGCTATAGGTTGTTCCATTGTAGTAATGACATCGGTAATGTTTTTGAGGAAACAAAATTAATCTGTGTTCACTGAACAACTAAACGTCGCAACTCTCCATACAACATGGACACAAATTGGTCTCAGCAAGAGGCATAGATCCTCATGAGCCCCCACAGTCGCGGCTGCTCATGAGGATCCATGCCTCTTGCAGTGAGATCGCGTTTGCTTTTTTTCGGCAGTAAAGAGGTTAGTGTCCATTGTTTATGTCCAACAGGGCCAGCAAGCAACATATACACGGTCATCAAACGAGGGGTTGTGTCCACTGTTTATGTCCAACAGGGCCAGCAAGCAACATATACACGGTCATCAAACGAGGGGTTGTGTCCACTGTTTATGTCCAACAGGGCCAGCAAGCAAGCAATACATGGTCATCAAATGACTGTCAAAGGGCAACAGTAATCACATGCTGACCTGACTTGCGTTCTGTACGTTGCGTTGGGGTCGTTCATCCTTGAAAACATATCCTGCACACAAGAAAGACCTAATGTCAGAAAACATAACTGAAATTGTTCTGTATGATCAGTTCAAAGAAAATCTGCAAACAGAGACGACTTACTACGGTTTGCCTCCCCTGATCTGTGTGGCACTGAACTGTAACATATGCCAATTAACCCCCATCATACTGAGGCTAAAAGCTTCACATTTGTACACTGCCATATATATGCAAGCTACATCATAGTACTTACAGATAAGGATATAGACCAATGGCTTTAGTTCAAGGGTGGTGCCAGAATAGCTTGGCGCCTAGAGGCGTTGTCTTAACTCCTATCCTACTGAGGCTAAACACTTCACATTTGTACACTGCCATATGCAAGCTACATTATAGTACTTACAGATAAGGATATAGACCAATGGCTTTAGTTCAAGGGTGGTGCCAGAATAGCTTGGTGCCTAGAGATGCCAAGCTCATCTGGCACTACCCTTGAACTATTTTAGTCAAACTTATTTCATACACTGCTATATTCCGAATGCTCAAGCTGAACGTCATCCAGTGTTATGCGCCCACCAATGACAGTGACGAGGAAGAGAAACAAGAGTTCTACAACCGACTCCAGAGTGCCGTGGACAAATGTGCGGAGCGAGACATCACCATCGTCATGGGCGATTTTAATGCCAAAATAGGGGAGGACAACACCGGATATGAAGAGGTGATGGAGAGACAGGGACTAGGCTCGGAGATGAGTGAGAACGGGGAGAGGTTTGTAGACTTTTGTGCTCTAAACCGACTTGTCATTGGAGGCAGCATCTTCCCACACAGAAGAATACACAAAGCAACTTGGGTCTCACCTGACCATACAACAGAGAACCAAATAGACCATATCTGCATTAGCAAGAAATTTAGAAGATCCCTTCAAGATGTTCGAGTGAGGAGGGGAGCAGATGTCGCCTCAGACCACCATCTGCTTACCTTAAGAATGAAGCTCAAGCTAAAGAAAAGCCGCACAGAGACAACAAGAAGACAGCGCTATAATGTAGGCCTCCTGAGAGAAACTGGAGTTAGAGAAGAGTTCAAACTGGTGCTGTCCAACCGGTTTCAAGCGCTACAGGAGCTAGTAAATGAAGAGGAGGCGGTCACCACAGAGCAGCAGTGGAAGGCAGTTAGAGAGGCGCTGAACTCAACCTGCAAAGACACTGTAGGGTTCAGGAAACACCACCACAAGGACTGGCTGTCGGCACAGACCTTGAAGAAGATAGAAGCGAGGAAGCAGAAGAAAGCAGCGGTCAACAACAGTCGCACGAGAGCAGCCAAAGTAAGGGCACAGGGGGAATACTCGGAAGCCAACCGCGAGGTGAAGAGGAGTATCAGGGCAGACAAGAGGGCCTACACAGACAGCCTGGCAGCAGAGGCAGAAAAGGCAGCAGGCAGCGGCAACATGAAACAGCTCTACGACATTACCAGAAGATTGTCGGGTAAGTATGGCCATACAGAAAGACCAGTAAAAGACAAAGAAGGCAAGCCTATTGCAGACAGAGCAGACCAACTCGACAGATGGGCCGAGTATTTTGAAGAGTTACTGAACAGACCTAGCCCACCCGACCCCCCTGACATCCAGCCGGCAGAGACCGACCTACCCATCAGCTGTGACAGACCCAGCCGGGAAGAGATCAGAAAAGCAGTGGCATTTTTGAAGAATGGCAAAGCAGCAGGGCCAGATGGCATCCCAGCGGAGTCTCTGAAAGCAGACCTAGAGACAACAGTTGAGATGCTGTACCCACTGTTTGGAAAGATCTGGGAAGAGGAGGTGATGCCAGCTGACTGGAAGGAGGGGTACCTAATCAAGCTTCCCAAGAAAGGCGACCTCAGCAAGTGTTCCAACTACAGAGGAATCACCTTGCTGTCAGTACCAGGAAAGGTCTTCAACAGGATCATCCTAGAGAGAATGAAGAGCTCCGTTGACCCCCAGCTGAGAGACCAGCAAGCAGGATTCAGGAAGAACCGATCATGTACAGACCAGATCGCCACTCTCCGCATCATCGTGGAACAGTCTCTGGAGTGGAGCTCCCCGCTGTACGTCAACTTTGTGGATTATGAGAAAGCATTTGACAGCGTGGACCGAGAGACTCTGTGGAAACTCCTACGACACTACGGTGTACCCACAAAGCTCGTCCGCCTGATCAAGAGCAGCTATGATGGCATGACATGTCGCGTGATCCACGAAGGGCAGTTCACCAGAGAGCTCCAGGTCAGAACTGGTGTCAGGCAGGGGTGTCTGCTGTCTCCGTTCCTCTTCCTACTGGCCATAGACTGGGTCATGAAGATGACCACAGAGCACAGACGAAGTGGAATACAGTGGACACTGTGGACACAGCTTGACGACCTCGATTTTGCAGACGACTTGGCATTACTGTCCCACACTCATCAACAAATGCAGGACAAGACCACGAGGCTTGCTGACATCTCGTCCCAAGTGGGCCTCACCATTCACAAACAGAAAACAAAGACAATGAGGCTGAACGCAACCAGGGAAGAACCAGTCTTGCTTGCTGGCACCCCGTTGGAGGAGGTGGAGTCCTTCACCTATCTCGGGAGCATCATAGACAAAAAAGGCGGCACTGATGCAGATGTCAGAGCACGAATCGGTAAAGCCAGAGCAGCCTTTCTCCAGTTGAAAAAAGTGTGGAGTTCCAGAGAGCTGTCACAACACACCAAAGTCCGGATTTTCAACTCCAATGTAAAAGCAGTTCTCCTATATGGAGCAGAGACATGGAGATTGACAAAAACCACAGTCAACAGAGTACAGACCTTCATGAACAGTTGCCTTAGAAGAATTTTGAAAATCCACTGGCCAGAGAAGATCAGCAACGTCAGACTCTGGGAGAGAACAGAGCAGATAACAGCAGAGAATGAAATTGGGCGAAGAAGATGGGGATGGATCGGTCACAGTCTGAGAAAGCCAGCTTCCAGTATCACTAGGCAGGCATTGTCATGGAACCCCCAGGGAAAGAGGAAAAGAGGTAGGCCGAGAAACTCCTGGCGTCGAGACCTCCAAGCAGACATCAAGAGACTGGGAACCACCTGGAGTAGAATCGAAGGAGAAGCACAGGACAGGAGTTGCTGGTGGTCTCTCGTCGACGGCCTATACCCGGGTAGGGGTGACAGGCGTAAGTAAGTAAGTATATTCCGAATGATAATGGTTAAAACTTAGAAGCTCTCAAAACGGATATCTGAACCTGTCAACATCGCTATCTGTTTTTTTTTTTTTCCTCAAATTAGTTCTTTTCTCCCTCCTGTACAAACCTCTCCCCACCAAAGCGCCATGAGCATTCTACCATAGGATGGATATAGGCGCTGTACAAATGAAAATCATCATAATAACATGAATCTGAAAGCATACAGCGAACACTAACAGCACCTTATATCTGACAGAGTGGCATAAAAAAAATGCCTTACCTCACAAAATCGAGGAATGAATCCAGGATTCTCCTGTAATGAAAAAAAATGATTTTTTTCTTTAACTCATTCTACCCCAAACACACCACAAGAAGATAAGGATCGACCATGATAGTTCAAGGGTGATGCCAGAATAGCTTGGCGCCTATGGGCGCCAAGCTATTCTGGCATCACCCTTGAACTATCATGGCCGATCTGTGTCCTGCACTGCAATGCAGAGGACAAGGGCAAAATTTAAGGATTTCAGGGATGGGGTAGAATGAGTTAAAATGAATTTTTTTGAAAAATACTTACCGATGGTATTACTTATAGGAATGTTACCTAGCTAGCCTAATTTAAGCCAAAATTTGGTTGTGTCCATATAAGGGAGTGTTGGCAGGAGAGGGGCGCCATAGACCAGGCCATAACCCGAGTAGCCTCCCCTTAGTCCCACCCGGTACGAGATTACCCGGCATACCTCAGTTTAGTTTCTTAGCAAACTGGTGGCAAGCCGGGCAGGTGGGAGGGACCTTTGAGTAATACCATCGGTAAGTATTTTTCAAAAAAATTCATTTTAAAGAAAAATTCATTTGTTTTCTCAAAACACATTACCGATGGTATTACTTATAGGAAGAATCCCGAAGAGGTGGGTGCCACTATAGCGCCCCTAATGCCAACGACACTGCCCTCAGGCCCGCCCTCCCGCAGCAAACTCCCGATAATTTTAGCTAAGATACCTGCGGCGCCTATGGCGCCGGGAGGGAGTGTTGCGTTGCTGCGAAGTCTCCCACCAACGAGAGGTTCTGCCGCTGGGCGGAGAGGTCCCTCAGGTAGAAGTGGGCGAATGTGGTCTCAGCTCGCCATCCCACAGCTGCCACCAAGACCTTGACTGCGCAGTTGCGGTCGAAGTGAGACTTGCGGCCATGGCTCTCACCTCGTGCGCCCTGATGTTCATACGTTTGGCTGCATCTGGGGCGAGGTCCTGGTAGGCCGAGCGAATCACCCAATGGATCCAGGAGGAGATGGTCTGGGCTGAGATGTCACGTCTACCTGGGAACAAAGGGAGAAACAGGCAGGTACGTCCTCTGCGCCGAGGCTTGGTCCGGCGCCGGTACACACGTAAAGGCTCTCACCGGGTTCTGTAGTCTGGTCTCCCGGGTGGAGTCTGTCACACGTGGGCCCAGTCATCTGTGGGCCCGTCAAAGGAGACCACGTCTTGGCCATGAAGATGGTTCAGGTAGCAGTTGCACGGAGCCGTCCGTCCGGCACTGCAAGCAATCTGGGTGTGTCAACCGCGCGTGAAGTTCACTGACCCTGGAGGCTGAGGCTAGGGCCGACAGGGAGCACGTCTTCCGAGTTACATACGTCAAGCGCGCCCACTGCAGAGGTTCAAATGGACGGAGTTGAGCCACGTAAGCACCCATGGGTCATCTTGGCACGAGCGAACGCAGTGCCGGGTGTTGCAGACCGATGTGACCATCAGATCTGCGAGGTCTTGCAGCTACCAGGGTCGGACCTGTGCAAGCACCGGTAGGTGTCGGCGATCATGGCTAGGCAGCCCCGAATGGTGATCGGAGCCAGTCCCTGGTCGTTGAATAGCCAGAGGAAGCACTCCGCCAGCTGGAGCTTCGTCAAGTCCGTGGGGAGAGAAGGTTGTCGCCACACCCGTCACACCACGCTCGTTATCTCCCCTTGTAACTCGTCTGGTAGAGGGTCTGCGGGCTGTCGCGATCGCATCCACTGCCGCGCTAGGGAAGCCTCTGCGGTAGAGGGCTTGCCGCACAATCTCCAGGCGTAGAAGAGGAGATGTTCAGGGCACGGCTGGTACGGCGGCTGTCGCGGTTGCTTGAGCATCGTGCGTGGGGTGGGGAGCTGCAGAGGAGGGCACGTGGGGAAGAGATGACCACGACTGGTGAAGTGATGAGGAGCACCGAGCTAGGAGAATGTGCACCTACCTTCATAGCTGCCGAGCGGCTCTCCTCGTGGCTGCAGACTGCGCTACTATCATATCCGCCGCAAGCCTCTAGAAAGAGGGATTGTCGGACAACCACGCGTATAACCTCATAATCTCGATGGCGAGCAGGGAAGCTGGAAGATCTGGTCGTGGCAACGACTCCAAGCGCAGCAGGCCTCAGGAGCACTAGCATCTCCCCTGTGTACGTCAATCTTCTCCAGAACCAGCCGTAGTGCTTCCTCTCCAAGCAGATGAAGTGTCAGGCTGCAAGGCGATCCGCTGGCGAGCCAGCAGTCCTAACAGTCAACCCGAAGTAAGGCTCTGAGGGTCGCGCCTACTCTGCACTGCTCCCATCCTACTGGGAGTTGTACTCGAACAGGACGGCCACAAACTCCATCCTCGATGTCATCCGCGCGAAGGAACCACGTAGGACCTGTCCCGTAGCGTAAGCAGCCTAGTCGACGGAGAATCGCGCGCAGCAACCCTGCCTACCGCCGAGGCTTGCTAACTGGTTTCGACGTTGGACCTCCAGCTGTCACAAAGTCCTGAGACACACCACTGCCCTCAGGACTCTGTTTGTCACCAATCTGCCACGGCACCGAGGAACTTGTGCTGAGCCGACAGGTCGAAGATCGGCCGCCAAACCCGCCGGCTTGGGTACGAGAAGAGTCGACTGTACTGTCATGGGATCGGAATGCAGGACCACCTCTAAGGTTACGACTGAAAGATCCAGCCCAGCTGTCGCCACGTCTCATCTCCCGGTACTCGCGCCCCAGGCTGCATGGTTCCACAGCGTCCACTGTCGCATCACAGCACCCCGTTCACCCAAGCGAGACGCGGAACAGGAAGGCTCTTGTTCCATCCTCGTCAGACCACTGGCTGCGCCCTGCCTGCACCAGCGCGCTCTCATCCACTGCCGGGCGTTGAGAGTGAAATCATCTACTCTGGTCAGGCGCCGAAGAACGCCAGAACTCCAAGCTGACTCCATGCAGCCACGCAAACCGCCTCCGCTAGGTCCCGAAGCTGTCGGCTGAGGAGAAGACTTGTAGTGCTTGGTCGCCGAGGAGCAAAGAGCAAGCCAATGCGATGCCGGAGGGCAGCGTTCCGCCAGGGGAAGGATGCGAACAGACGAGACGTCTCGTCCCAGCAGGTGCGTAATCTGAACTGCATCCGCTAACACGATGGAGAGCGATGTCGGCCCACATAGTGATGTCGGTCGGACCAGTCCTCACCCCGCGCTGACACCTAGACCTACGAAGGCAGACTGCTTACTTCCTAGCCATCTGCCGCACGCCGTGAAAAGGCTGCCACTTCGTTCCCGGGACTGCGCCGTTGGTGTCACAGAACTGTCGCCTCCGTCCCTCGGCTGCCAGCCGACTAGTTCTGAACTGCGCCTCCGCGGAAGAGTGGTCCCTGTCAATCCAGTCCGACGGTCTCCGCGGAATGCCAGCACGTCCTGTGTCAGTGTCCCAGGAAGACTGCTACGTCCAGTGCTGTCAACAGCGCGACGCCATCTGTGCCACCGGTCCTCGATAGCCTCCCTGACGGTCTGCCAGGTGGGGCCAAGGTAGTTCTCCACTGAGCGGCGCCCTGCGTAGATGGTTCCTCAACTCAGTCGGCAGCGAGTAAGCGTGCCGGAAGATACCTCGACACAGCAGATCACAGATGGCCGTCGCAGTCAAGGCAGAGACAGAGGTGTAGTAAGGGGCCCGGTTGCCGGAACAGCCAAGGCGAGGATGTCGGCTAAGCGGAGAAAAGAAGGGTTCCATGCCTCCTCAACTCGGCGGAAGATGTCCCGCGCCACCAGGTC
The DNA here is from genome assembly GCA_036245525.1 of Semisulcospira habei. Classification (NCBI taxonomy): domain Eukaryota; kingdom Metazoa; phylum Mollusca; class Gastropoda; family Semisulcospiridae; genus Semisulcospira; species Semisulcospira habei. Next base: position 7,695 of record BTPG01000129.1, on the reverse strand, counting down.
CAGGAACCCCGCAGAGGCCGGGGAATCGCGGAAGAGGGAATCGGTCGTGCAAGACCAGGAGTATAATCACGACGTCGAAGAGAACCAGCACAGGACAGAGCCGGGGGGTCCACCGCCAGGAGTGGGCAGGCGCAGTTCTGTGTACCACCTCCGCTGGAAGGCCATGGACAGGTCCGCCGGCCACCTGTTGTCAGCGAAGAAGCCGGTGTCTCCCAAGGCGCCCTGAAGCGGGTGAGAGGAGAAGGCGTCACGTAGGTCCCGGCACCCAGTCAGTTGAGGAAGAGACTTGAAACGCTTGGGCTGTCACTCGGAGTTCACGAAGGCCAAAGCTCTCTTCTTGGCAGGGGGAGAAGGTGGGCAGTCTTCCTCGGGAAGACAACCGCGATGAGGGGGGCTGCTATGTCCAAAGACCGAAGAGTCTCCATCCTAAGCCGAAAGAAGCTGGTGGCAACTCCATCACATCTCGAGACTGCGAGCGTAGCGAATTGGAGGCACCGTCATCGCCCAGCCACGCCGAAACGAAGTCTTCTGGGGCCAAGCTGAAAGGGTCGTCCATCACGCACACGGGAGGAAGAGGCGTCTAACTGCTCCGAACGACCGGTGAACGCTGGGAGGTGGCGGTCCGACGAGAAGCTGAAACAGCACTAGGCGGGGATCGTCTTCCTCTGTGGCCATGCCGCAAGCGGAGATGAGCCGGGGTCCTGTAAGAAGAAGCCGAATGTCAGGGGCAGACCGGCGGTCCCGAGGGTAGTGGCTGCGGCGTGGAGAACGGAAGGTCTCAAACGGGCGTCTCGTTGAAACAGCACGGGCCGAGGGGGGGGGGGGGGAACGTAACTTGCTCCCGTCTACCATGACGAAGGCCTAGCGTGACTGCTGTCGCGCGAAGTCCGGGAGGAAGAGCGTCGTCTCAGAGGCCAGTCCCACGAACTGGAACGGCGAAGAGGAGTCTTAGGGGCGCCAGTCTTCCCATCGCGTAGCAACCCAATGGCACTGGGGCATCGTCGCATGCTTCTCTCGCGTCCCTGGACTCTGTGTAGGGAGCGCACGCTTCTGGAAACAGGCGACCTGTCTGATCGTGGCCGAGGGCGGGGAACGGGATCCCATCATGGGGTCGTCTCTCGCCTATCAGCACTGCGTCTGGAGCGGGCTCTCGTCTCCACGATCGGGCGCGAGGGCGCGGTCCACCATCACTGACCTGGGATCTTGGCGTGGGACGTGCAGCAGCCCTGTGGTACTAGCGGTCCCTGCATGCAGCAGGTTCGTGCTTGTCTAACGCGTGCGGGAGCTGGCGCCGACGCCTGTAGGGAGCTTGCCTGGTTGTGGGCGCCCATAATAACAGTAATAATAATAATCATAATGTATATTTTTTAAAAATCTAGCTTGAAATTAATTTTTCTCTAAAATGTATTTTTTCGAAAAATACTTACCGATGACATGACTAACTGGAAATAGTCTACTTGCTTACCAATTTTAGCCTAAGACCCAAAGGGTCCCCCCCAGGAGGCTCTCGGGGATCCCTGACAGGGACGAGAGAGCTTTCGGGGATCCCTAACAGGGACGAGAGTAGCCTCCCCTGCCCATCCGGTCAGGCGCCAGGTGGTGTCTCCTTTAGCCAGTTGTCTACGGAGTTACCAGCGGCAAGCGGGGAGGAGGGAGGGACCTCCGAGTCATGTCATCGGTAAGTATTTTTCGAAAAAATACATTTTAGAGAAAAATTAATTTGTTTCCTCAAAACACATTACCGATGACATGACTAACTGGAAGAATGGCAAAGAGGAGGAGGGTGCCGCACAATCCCCTTTTAGAAACCTCTTCAGGGACGAAGACGGCCCGTCACTCCTGATCACCCACTCCCGACAATTTTAGCGAAGTGCCGCCTAAGCGCCGAGGGCGCCTGGAGGGAGTGTCGCGCCGCAGAAGTTGCCCACCAGCGTAAGGTTGTCGCGCTGGACTGTAAGGGCGCAGAGCAGAAGCGGCAATGGTAGATTCCCGCCAACCCACCGCCGCCACAGTGTCCTTAACCACACCGGCGCGGCGAAGGCAAGACGTGCGGCCCTAGCGTGCATTGCATGGGCGCGGATCCTCAGTGCCTCGGCTCCCTGTGGGGAGAGGTCGCGATAGGCGGACCAGAATACCCAGCGGAGCGAAGAGGAGCACGTTTGGGCTGAGAAGCCGGTTCTGCCAGCGGTCGGCGGCAAGGGACGAGACCGTCCCCTCCGCACGGACTTGGAGTGCCGCAGGTAGATACGAAGTGCCTGCCCCGGATCTTGCTGCGGAGTGCCCCGAGGAACCGGGTCGTGTAAGCGGCCGAGCGGCGAGGACCGGAGGCGCTGTCAAGGGAGACCTAGGCTGAGCGAGAAGGAAGGATCCGGGAGTAGCTGAACGGAGCCATCCACTCGGAACTGCAGGCCGGCGGGGCGAGACGAGAGCGTGGAGCTCGGTGACGCGGGGCGCCGTGGCGAGGGTCATCAGGAAGCAGGCCTCCGAGTCACGTCAGCAAAGCGGGCCAGAAGGAGCGGCTCAACGGTCCGAAGTCAGTCAGGGGAGGACCAGGGAGGTCCCAGCGCGGGCCAAGTGGGCGGGAGACCGGACGCTGCACGCCGAAACGCGCCATAAGGTCGGGCAGGTCCTTGCAGGCGCTGGGTCAGGACGGCCGAGGTGACGGTAGGCGTCGGCGATCAAGAGACCCCTCAAGAGCTGCTGCACCAGAGGGGAGCCAACCTAGGACTTGGACGAGCCAGAGAAGAAGTCCGTGAGCTGAGGAGTCGTCAGGCCGACAGTGGAGAGGCGGCGGTCAGAGCACCAGGCACGAAGCACGCCACTTTCCCTCGTAGACACGTCTGGTAGGTCTGCGGGCAGAAGCGATAGCATCCGCTGTTGCACTCGAGAAGCCTCCAGCAGAGAGAGCTTGCCACACAATCGCCAGGCGTGCAGGAGAAGTCGCTCGGGGCAGGGGTGGAAGAGCGGCTATCGGCGCTGTAAGAGCATCGGCGGGAGGTGGGAAAGGGAGGGGTGAACCTGTGGCGAGACTGAGAAGGTCGGAAGTCCGCGAACCGGTCCGGGCGACCGGCCACCAGGAGAAGGACTGCGTTGCATCCCCGGAGGCTGAGCAGGACTTGAGGACCAGGACCGCCGGAGGGTAGGTGTAAACGACCAGTCCGCCCCAAGGGATCGAAGGGCATCGACTGACCAGGCCAGAGGTCGGGAACAGGGAGATGAAGCGGGGAAGCCGGAGGCTCCACTTCGTGGCGAAGAGAACAAGGGGGGAGTCTCCCGACGGGCGCAGAACCAGCGAAGGATGTCCCAGCGAAGGGCGCAATCCGTGTGAAGAAGCTGCCACCGTCGCAAGAGGTAGACTGTCAGGACGAACAGGCGACGTGGACTGTGGCAGGCTGGGAGGGAGAAGACGCTGTCCTCGCACCAGCGAAGGGGCGATAGAGGAGGAAGCAGAGGTCGGGAGAGCGGGGTCCTCCTGCGTCTGAAGGCAAGCCACGAAGAGGGGTTGTCGGAAGGACGAGGAGGTCCTGTGTCCGAAGATCGTATCGCCAAGCGCAGAGGGCCTGCCAACTGCAACCAGTCCCAGCGGGATGACGTGCCGCGAAGTCCGGTTCGCGGGCCAGCGGCCGGCGGACGAGCGGAATTCGGGAGAAGGAGAGCGCCCCAACGGTCGAGACCGGCAACGACGCAGAGAGAGAGAGACGGGCAGCGGCGAGGTCAGGGGGAATCCGGGAGCCGAGCCAAGAATGTCCGTCCAGCGAAGCCGACGTGGCGCAGCACAGGAGAGATCGGCACCAGGGTAGAGAGATCGCCGGAGGACGGCCTCCAGAGGCGGAGTACAGAAGACCGAGGGAAGGAGATCAGCCGCCGCACTCACCAGGAGGAGGAGCTGGAGCCGCAGTTAGGTGGGGAGCGCCGCGTCCGCAGCTACCCTCGGGCTAGAACGGCAAGGACTGGATCCGAGGCTCGTGAAGACGCACCAAGTCGCGGTCGGTCACCGAATCCACACCCAGGTGAACGAGTGGCGAGAGGTCGGACTGTAGTCGCTGACCAGGGCGCCCAGGCGAGCAACCGGAGGAGGAGAACATCGCTGCCCTACGAAGTGGGACCGCTGACTGATACCGCAGACGCAGGTCGACCCAGGAGGAGAACGGCTGACGGAAGAACAAGGTCTCGGGCAACCAAGGCATCCACGATCCACGCAAGGACCCAGGGCTGAGGGAGAGACCACACCGGAGGCCGGGCTGGAAACGGACCCGTCGACGGCAAGCGAAGACAACAGCGGGGGCGGGAGGCATGGGGACGCGTGGAAGCGAGGGGCAGATCCCGGCTGGCGGCGACGACCAAGGGCCGAAGGCGAAGCGAAGGGTCCGAGGCGGGGGGAGCCGCGCCGAGCGACGAGCACCAACGCAACATCTCAAGGCAGAGCGGAGACCTGCGCGCGAAGGGCAAGGGCCTTGGTCGGAGCGGGCGGGAACTCAACCACACGGGTGGCGCTGGGCCCACAGGCCTAGAAGGGGTCCTAAGGAGACTACCAGGCAGGGCCGAAGAGCGTGGGAAGCCACAGGAGCACGGTACAGCTGCGACGTCGCATCAGGGGAGAAGGTCAGGGAAGGAGCCATCCACTAGAGCTGGGAGGTGTAACCGCAAGGACGGGCGCCGGCAGAACCACCAGAGGCAGCGCTCACGAAGAGGAGCAAGTGGCCAGCGAACCGGGGAGCCGAAGGCTAAAACGCCAGCAGGCCAGCGGCGAACGCAGGACGCCGAGTCATCCACCGAAGAGGGTCGGGGAGACGCTGGAGGCGAACGGTGCAGAGAGAGGGGAAGAGGAGGTCCCGCGGAGAATGACAGGGCCGAGCAGAAGGCGAAGGTCGGCAGGGACACAGGAGGGCGTCAAGCGGGCGGGCGACGAACGTCGGGCGCCGCAACTATCTAGGCGACGAGGGCGAAGACGTCGATCCCCACTTGCACTGGGTGTACCCAAGGGGCACCCATCCACGCGAACCGAGCGCGAAGTAGCTTCACTTCGGCGAACAGACGAGAATCGGTGAACACGTGGAAAGGCCGTAGGCGCCAGGGGAAAACGGCCCGAAGTCCCGAGGTATATGAAAGACGATCCAGACGCAGTGCCCGAGGCTCAAGGAGGGGGCACCGTAGCTGGCTGGGAGACTCGACGAAGGAGTCAGAGGGTAGGAAGGAAGGCCATAGGGCCGACTAGGGCACCAACCGGCGATAAGGGTCGCGGTGCCCGGGGCTCAAGGAGGGGGCACAAGCAGATAGGCGACTCGCCAAAGGAGTCAGCGGGCCCAGGACCGAGGCCGAAGTAAGAACAAGGCGACAAGGTCGCGGTGCCCGGCTCAAGGAGGGGGGCACATAGTCGGGTAAACGACTCGCCGTAGGAGTCAGCGGACTTAAGCTGGGGCCGAAGGCCAAGCGTGAACTAATTGGCGACAAGGCCGCGGTGCCCAGGGTTCAAGGCGGGGGCACAGCGGCTCGCCGGAGGAGTCCGCAGGCGTAGGAGGCCAACGCGTCCACAATAGGCGACAAGGTTGCAGTGCCCGGGGCTCAAGGAGGGGGGCATGTAGCCGGCTTGGCGACTCGCCGGAGGAGTCAGCGGGCTGAGCAGGACCGAAGGCCGACGCGTAGACAGTTAGCGACAAGGTCGCGGTGCCCGGGGCTCAAGGAGGGGGGCACGTAGCCGGCTAGGCGACTCGCCGGAGGAGTCAGCGGGCTTAGGAGGGCCGAAGGCCGGTGCTTAACCAATTAGCGACAAGGTCGCGGTGCCCGGGGCTCAAGGAGGGGGGCACGTAGCCGGCTTGGCGACTCGCCGGAGGAGTCAGCGGGCTTAGGCTGAGGCCGAGCGTCAACTTCTTCTTATTTTTTTATTTTTTTTTTTTGCATGTAACAGGCGACAAGGTCGCCGTGCCCGGGGCTCAAGGAGGGGGGCACATAGCCGGCTGGGCGACTCGCCGGAGGAGTCAGCAGGCTTAGAAGAAGGGCCGAAGGCCGACGCTTAATTAGCGACCAAGGTCGCGGTGCCCGGGGCTCAAGGAGGGGGGCACGTAGCCGGCTTGGCGACTCGCCGGAGGAGTCAGCGGGCTTGAGGTTTGGCCGAGGGCCGACGCGTGAACTAAGGCGACGTGGTCGCGGTGCCCGGGGCTCCTTTTTACGGGAGGGGGGCACGTAGCCAGCTTGGCGACTCGCCGGGGGAGTCAGCGGGCTTAACGCGTCTACGAAAGAGCTACAAACTTACCAGGGACGATAGGAGTGGCTATCCCATGTCGGAAGGCCGCTTGAACAATCCCACCGCGCCGCGGAAGGTCCCAAGGAAGGCGGAAGTCGCGGGTCGCTCGGCGGTGGAACACCGGAGTAGAGACCAAGAACCTCCAGTCAAGCAGGGCAGCCAGCGCAGCCGATGACAGAGGAGCAGGTGGCACCCAGTCTACAGTGTGGCGGACACCAGGCCACTGGAAGCCGCCGTCCTGGGCAGAAACGCACTTGGTACTGCAACACATACCCATACATGAAAGGTGATGGGCGGCGGGCAACTAAGGCCGCCAGGTAAAGCTCCGAAGTAAGGAATGAGCGAAACTCACCGTGAAATGCGGAGAGAACACAAACAGAAGTCCGAGCCAAGCACGACGTCCGGCCCCGCCGGGGGAGACGTAGGCAGTGGCCAAGACTTTACCTTTTCCTGGCGGAATTGCAGCGTGACGCAGCACAAAGCACCGGACACTAGGTCACTGGAAGTCGCCGAACTGGGGAGAGGCGCACTTGGTAACTGCAACCCAAACCCAAACATGAAAGGCGACCGGCGGCGGGTAACCAACCCCGCCATTTAAAGCTTCGAAAATTAAGAGACACGCGAAACTGACAGTAAATGCAAAGACAAACAACAGTAGCTCGAGCGAAACCCGACGTCCGGCCCAGCCAGGCGAGACGTAGGAAGCGGCCGAGACTCCACCTTCCATGGCGGAACGGCAGAGTGACGAAGCACAAAGTACCGGACAATAGGTCACGGGAGGTCGGCGTACTGGGGAGAGGCGCACTAGGTAACTGCAGCCCATACCCAAACATGAAGGCGACCGGGGGCGGGTAACGAACCCCGCCATTTAAAGCTTCGAAATCAAGAAACACTCGAAACTCACCGTGAAATGCGGAGAGAAAACAACAGTAGCTCGAGCGAAGCCCGACGTCCGACCCAGCCAGGCGAGACGTCGGAAACGGCCGAGACTTTACCTGTCCATGGCGGAACGGCAGGGAGACGAAGCACAACCACCGCGCGACGGGAGCCTAGAAGGTTCCAGGGCCAGCCAAGAGCACGAGGCACAGACGAGGGCTAGCAGAGAAGACGGAGGCCACGCCAGAAGCAGAAGCCGAGAGGCTAGGCGAAGGCAGGCCGGTAAGGGACGGTCGAACCGTACACAGTCTTTCCAAGGGTCAGAGGCTCAGGTAAAAGCGTCCGAACGCTAGCAGCGAAGTAGACAACTGGCTAAAGGAGACACCACCTGACGCCTGACCGGATGGGCAGGGGAGGCTACTCTCGTCCCTGTTAGGGATCCCCGAAAGCTCTCTCGTCCCTGTCAGGGATCCCCGAGAGCCTCCTGGGGGGGACCCTTTGGGTCTTAGGCTAAAATTGGTAAGCAAGTAGACTATTTCCAGTTAGTCATGTCATCGGTAATGTGTTTTGAGGAAACA
>BTPG01000128.1:23782-48139 GCA_036245525.1 Semisulcospira habei | reverse complement strand
TACAACTTTATTTTCCCAGAAGGGGAATTTTGGGCTTACATGGGGATGATATGTCACTACATTGCAATGCTACCCAACCTGCCTCTGTATCACACTTTCCCTTTGACACTGGTTACAGTTTGCTGAGCAGCAACACACTGGCTGGGTTAGCAGCAACACACTGGCTGGGTTAGCAGCAACACACTGGCTGGTTTAGCAGCAACACACTGGCTGGGTTAGCAGCAACACTGGCTGGGTTAGCACCAACACACTGGCTGGGTTATTACCAACACACTGGCTGGGTTAGGACCAACACACTGGCTGGGTTAGGACCAACACACTGGCTGGGTTAGCACCAACACACTGGCTGGGTTAGGACCAACACACTGGCTGGGTTAGCAGCAACACTAGAAGGGTTAGCACCAACACACTAGCTGGGTTAGCATCAACACACTGGCTGGGTTAGCAGCAACACACTGGCTGGGTTGCTGTCTCCTTGACAACTGATCACCCTGCAAAGACTTGCTCCTCATGGCAGGTTTGCTGTTTAATTTGTATCTGTATTCCTAATTTGCCAAATGTTTTATTTTGTGTGTGCCAGGCGTTCGGAAATATGGGAAGGATTTCCAAGCCATTGCTGAAGTTATTGGCAACAAGCTTGAGGCTCATGTCCGCAGTTTCTTCATCAACTTCAGACGCCGCTACAACTTAGATGAGGTATTGGCGGAGTATGAGGCAGAGCACGGCACCCAGGTCACCATGGAAGATGACGGCGCCATGACAACTGACAACAACAACTCTGAGGCCAACGGCAAGGAGACAAAAGTATGGTTTGTGAATTGTACGACAACAGGCCCCTGACAGAGGCTCCAGTGGAGTCACTGTCAGTGGCCCATTGCCATACAGGATTTGTGAATTTATAGATGTGACTTGTCATTAAATTCTGTTGATACTGATAGACTGATTTTTCACAGATAAAGTTGGTTTTACATTGATCTAGTGTTTGCAATACAGGTCAGCTTCAGTATTGCGTGCTCTGTGGTGTCTGATGTAACCCACACCAGTTTCTGGCTCCCATGGGGATGCCCCGCGAGCAAAAGGTCCTCAGGCTGATGTCAGCCTTTGCTGGCACACACATGGCTATGCGCCGGTCGGTGAAGGCTAACATTGGCCTGAGGACCTTTTCATTCTTCCTATTTATAAAACAGTAACAACTGTAAAACGGGACATGGCAGATTTAGTTTAGTAGTAAATGACATTAGGGAAGACCTGGCCTGATGCTTCTTGAAATTGTCAGAAATGACGTGATGTTGCAGCATGCCAGCTTAAAGAACATACATTTGTCACTTACTTACTTACTTACGCCTGTCACCCCTACCCGGGTATAGGCCGTCGACGAGAGACCTCCAGCAACTCCTGTCCTGTGCTTCTCCTTCGATTCTACTCCAGGTGGTTCCCAGTCTCTTGATGTCTGCTTGGAGGTCTCGACGCCAGGAGTTTCTCGGCCTACCTCTTTTCCTCTTTCCCTGGGGGTTCCATGACAATGCCTGCCTAGTGATACTGGAAGCTGGCTTTCTCAGACTGTGACCGATCCATCCCCATCTTCTTCGCCCAATTTCATTCTCTGCTGTTATCTGCTCTGTTCTCTCCCAGAGTCTGACGTTGCTGATCTTCTCTGGCCAGTGGATTTTCAAAATTCTTCTAAGGCAACTGTTCATGAAGGTCTGTACTCTGTTGACTGTGGTTTTTGTCAATCTCCATGTCTCTGCTCCATATAGGAGAACTGCTTTTACATTGGAGTTGAAAATCCGGACTTTGGTGTGTTGTGACAGCTCTCTGGAACTCCACACTTTTTTCAACTGGAGAAAGGCTGCTCTGGCTTTACCGATTCGTGCTCTGACATCTGCATCAGTGCCGCCTTTTTTGTCTATGATGCTCCCGAGATAGGTGAAGGACTCCACCTCCTCCAACGGGGTGCCAGCAAGCAAGACTGGTTCTTCCCTGGTTGCGTTCAGCCTCATTGTCTTTGTTTTCTGTTTGTGAATGGTGAGGCCCACTTGGGACGAGATGTCAGCAAGCCTCGTGGTCTTGTCCTGCATTTGTTGATGAGTGTGGGACAGTAATGCCAAGTCGTCTGCAAAATCGAGGTCGTCAAGCTGTGTCCACAGTGTCCACTGTATTCCACTTCGTCTGTGCTCTGTGGTCATCTTCATGACCCAGTCTATGGCCAGTAGGAAGAGGAACGGAGACAGCAGACACCCCTGCCTGACACCAGTTCTGACCTGGAGCTCTCCGGTGAACTGCCCTTCGTGGATCACACGACATGTCATGCCATCATAGCTGCTCTTGATCAGGCGGACGAGCTTTGTGGGTACACCGTAGTGTCGTAGGAGTCTCCACAGAGTCTCTTGGTCCACGCTGTCAAATGCTTTCTCATAATCCACAAAGTTGACGTACAGCGGGGAGCTCCACTCCAGAGACTGTTCCACGATGATGCGGAGAGTGGCGATCTGGTCTGTACATGATCGGTTCTTCCTGAATCCTGCTTGCTGGTCTCTCAGCTGGGGGTCAACGGAGCTCTTCATTCTCTCTAGGATGATCCTGTTGAAGACCTTTCCTGGTACTGACAGCAAGGTGATTCCTCTGTAGTTGGAACACTTGCTGAGGTCGCCTTTCTTGGGAAGCTTGATTAGGTACCCCTCCTTCCAGTCAGCTGGCATCACCTCCTCTTCCCAGATCTTTCCAAACAGTGGGTACAGCATCTCAACTGTTGTCTCTAGGTCTGCTTTCAGAGACTCCGCTGGGATGCCATCTGGCCCTGCTGCTTTGCCATTCTTCAAAAATGCCACTGCTTTTCTGATCTCTTCCCGGCTGGGTCTGTCACAGCTGATGGGTAGGTCGGTCTCTGCCGGCTGGATGTCGGGGGGGTCGGGTGGGCTAGGTCTGTTCAGTAACTCTTCAAAATACTCGGCCCATCTGTCGAGTTGGTCTGCTCTGTCTGCAATAGGCTTGCCTTCTTTGTCTTTTACTGGTCTTTCTGTATGGCCATACTTACCCGACAATCTTCTGGTAATGTCGTAGAGCTGTTTCATGTTGCCGCTGCCTGCTGCCTTTTCTGCCTCTGCTGCCAGGCTGTCTGTGTAGGCCCTCTTGTCTGCCCTGATACTCCTCTTCACCTCGCGGTTGGCTTCCGAGTATTCCCCCTGTGCCCTTACTTTGGCTGCTCTCGTGCGACTGTTGTTGACCGCTGCTTTCTTCTGCTTCCTCGCTTCTATCTTCTTCAAGGTCTGTGCCGACAGCCAGTCCTTGTGGTGGTGTTTCCTGAACCCTACAGTGTCTTTGCAGGTTGAGTTCAGCGCCTCTCTAACTGTCTTCCACTGCTGCTCTGTGGTGACCGCCTCCTCTTCATTTACTAGCTCCTGTAGCGCTTGAAACCGGTTGGACAGCACCAGTTTGAACTCTTCTCTAACTCCAGTTTCTCTCAGGAGGCCTACATTATAGCGCTGTCTTCTTGTTGTCTCTGTGCGGCTTTTCTTTAGCTTGAGCTTCATTCTTAAGGTAAGCAGATGGTGGTCTGAGGCGACATCTGCTCCCCTCCTCACTCGAACATCTTGAAGGGATCTTCTAAATTTCTTGCTAATGCAGATATGGTCTATTTGGTTCTCTGTTGTATGGTCAGGTGAGACCCAAGTTGCTTTGTGTATTCTTCTGTGTGGGAAGATGCTGCTACATTTGTCACAAAGCACCGTATTTGTGTGTGCATGTAAGGATGTATCGTGCCAGTGTTTGTGGACGGACAAGCTTAAAACTTAATTTTCCATGCAAGTAGTCACCCGGAGAGCCTCCAAAGGTTATGTAATTGGAATATTTATTGACGAGAAAATGGCCATTTCACGAAACTGGTTAAACCGCATTTGAGTTTGTAATTTTTGGCTCACATGGGATAAGGATCTGTTGATCACGTTTATTTCATTTGCCTCTTTTGTGAGATTTTAGAGACTGGGCATGAAACAGTTATGGGTTTGTTTGCTTTTTGAAAACCCCTTCATTGCTAGTGGACACAGATTGTGTTTTTGTTTACTCAAAACTCTTACCGATGGCATTATTGATAGGAAGGGATACTTGGCCTACCCAATTTCAGCCTAAGCTTCCATTGTGTACGCTACGCAACCTGGAAGGCCACTTAGAGAGTCGTTACCAAGGACTCTGGGTGGCCTCCCCTGTCTCCTCATCCGGTCATGCGCATAGCTTTCCCGCCAGTCTTTATACTTAGCTTGTTAAAGTACGGACGTGTTTCAGCCTTGCTACGCTTCGACTGTGTACAGGGTTTTCATCGGTGGCTTTTAGTATGGTGTTTTCTAGGAAATTTTGAATTGTTTGTAACAGTGTGGGTGATGGCAAGGTAAGGCCTCGGTTAATGCCTATCAGCCGGTAAATTGGCAGACTACGCCATCAACCTGGTACGCGACCGGCTTCCGGTCGGGCGCACGTGGTAGACATTACGTTTCGTTTAGGCATGGAATCTTCCGTTTACCTCTAGCGGTTTTTGGTGAATGTAACGCCTCGCTTGATGCCTCTCAGTCAGTGACCTCACTGGGCGGCGGCATTGACCGAGTAGTGAAAGGCCACCGGTCGTGATCGTGGCGTCTTCCACAGGACTCACACACGCTCAGCGACAGCTCTTGCCGTCTATTACAGTGTACACCTATAATCTTTTCCAGAACTCAGGCCGCGCGCACGCATGGCAGCATTATTATTATTATCATTATTTGCTTTCTTTATGCACGGCAGCATTATTATTTGCTCTGCTTGTGGTCTATTGCAGTGTAGACCGTTGTGAACACGTGGCCTTTTCCACAGGCCTCATGCATGCACGGCAGCATTGTTTGTTTTCTGTTACTCACGGCAGCATTATTATTTGCTCTGCTTGTGGTCTATTACAGTGTAGCCCTTCGTGCACACGTGGCCTTTTCCACAGGCCTCACGCACACATGGCAGCATTCTTATTTGCTTGCTGTTACGCACGACAGCACTATTATTTGCTTTCTGTTACAGTGCACACATCATGACCTGCAACAACTGTGGCCAATTCAAGTGGCCTATGGATACCCACACGGTTTGCCTTCCGTGTGCGGGCTGCTCCTCGGGGCGCAAATGTGTTATCTGTGCTACTTGGGTTGAGGAACTATGGTCGCAGCTTTGGGCCTTCTACAATAGAGAAAGGCCAGGCCAGGTCAAAGACCCACGTCTCCCTACCTCTGCCTCTGCCGTCCTCCGACCACAGAGACGAGTTACGTCAGATATTATGAACCCACCTCCACGCCGCATCTTTCCAGCGTCTTGTACAGTGGGGGAAAAACCGCATGACCACCAAAGACACGGACGGGACTTGGCCCCCCCCGTCTCGACCAGGCACGAGGAGCCCACACACACCTTCCGGTGAGTCATTTATCTGGCAGCGGCTGAAGGGAGTGCTCCCTAGTCGCATTCGGAGGGAAGAGCCTGTCGGCATCCAACCGGACGAGCGTCGAGTCCAGGCTTTTAGTTCCCGAGATCATCCCTTGGAGACCGGGAGGCCTGTCGGCCACCGACCAGACAAGCGTCGTGTCCAGGCTCCCGGAATACAACTTCCTCACAAGGAAAGACCTGTCGGCTGCCGACCGGACGAGCGTCGAGTCCAGGTCTCACGATCTCGGGACCACTACGCAGAAAAATCTCGGCCTGTCTACCTACCGACCCAGAGGTACGCGACATTCGCAGAGCCTTTCTTCTCCTACGGACCGACACTCCTCATTAACTTTCCCATGCAGCCGAACTTCCCAATGGATCTCCAGACACCGTTCAGATTCACGGACTTGGCGGTCTCAACCCCGGCTTTGGAACACCTGCTCTTCGGATTCCGCCAAGACTTCCCTCCAGCCCTCCAAACTTTCCCCCCCCCCCCGCCCCCTGAGTCCTCTAAGCGCAAGAACCTCCCCTCTCCAGTCTCCTCACGTCACTCCTCTAGCACGGCTCGATCATCACCCCCACCCTCTTCATGGGATGACAAAGAGGCTCTAAGCCTCCACCCTGAGGACTCTGTCGGCAATCGGTATGGATTTTCGTCGCTCAGCATCCCCCCAGTGGGAGATCTTCTTTTTCGCCTTCATCGATAATCGTGGCTCCGACGGCTCAGACACTCCGCTCCCTCTCGGTGGCATCTAAGCTCATTGCGTCTTTCCTTCCCCCAGATGCCTGCCCCCCGACTCCTCCCCTAAAGAGAAAGGCTGCGGCCATGGTAGACACACCGCGGCAAACTAAGTGCCTCAAAACCCTTCCTCAGCCCACGGGTTTTCGGGACCTTGCGGAGTCATTCTCGGCACATCACCTACAGGACACCTTCGGAGATCAGGGCTTCTTTTTGGACGCAAGGTGGCCAGCCGGGTTGGATATCCATTTTCGTCAACAATGGTACGCAGGACCCTCACAGACATTCTCCTATTCCCTGCCGGCGATAGAGCAGCAATGTCGCAGGTAGGAGCCCAGGCAGGACAACAGGCATGGGGCCCCCGTGTACTGGAAAATACAGCGACTCTGGTTCGTAATTCCTTGGCCTGCGCAGGTTTCCTTGGCAACTCAATCACTGATTAGATGTCTCAAAGACACCAGGGACCTTTTGGTCTCGCCTCTCCTGCGCAACATACATACGGTTCTAGTAGCGGCCAATCGGGCGGCGTTTTATTCTTCGGTCAACTCCATGGCAGCAGCTGCCAATCGCGATTTGATGAGTCGGGACGCCATTCTCTCTCTCTGCACTTCCTTACTGCCCTCAGTGAAGACCCAGCTACGCCAGGCTCCTTTCGGGGGACCCTGTCTTTTCGGGCCGACCTGGCAGACCGTTAAGGAGTCTTCTAAGGATCTTTGGCCCAGCCCTGCCGTCCATTCTTCCTCTCGCTTTCTTTTTGCCCGCAGGGCCGTGGGTCGCGCCCTGCGGTCCTTCAGACCCCCCCCACCCCCACCCGTCGTCCTCGGAGACGCGGCGCCACCCGTTTCCCTCCCTCGCGACTGCGCGCCTTCCCCACCCACCCCTCCCCCCACCCCCAGCCTGGTCCAGAGGCGCCCGAAAGCCCAGGCGCGGCCGGGCTCACTGACTTTTCCCTCTTGCCCCCGCTGACCCCTACATGGTCCAGTCGGCGGGCAGCTAGCACATCACAGCGCCGTGTGGCACCGGATGTTCCAGGACGACCCTTGGATTCTCTCAACCGTAACAGAGGGCGTACGGATCTCCTTCCAATCTCCCCCGCCTTTACAACTCTCTCCCATCTGGACACGTGTCCCAGGCGATCAGCACAAGGCACAAGCCCTCTAAGGCCAAATCATCTCCCTACTCCAAAAGGAGGCCACAGAAGTGGTGGCACGTCACGACTCACCGGCCTTTTACAGCCGGCTCTTCATTGTACCCAAGCCCGATGGAAGGTGGCGCCCTGTCATAGACCTCTCGGCGCTAAACCAGTACATTTCAGCTTCTCACTTCCGGATGGAAACAACCAGAGCTCTGAGAGCGGCTGTACAACCCCGGGACTTCGCGATAAGCCTCGACCTCGCGGACACATATCTACATGTACCTGTCCACCCGGCCTCACGCCATTACCTGCGCTTCGCCTTCCGAGGAGTGGTGTACCAATTCTGGACGCTCCCCTTCAGCCTCAACCTCAGCCCGTGGGTTTGTTTCTTCAAAAACATTACCGATGACATGACTGAATGGAAGTGTCTACTACTTACTCATTCTAGCCTAAGAGCCAGTTGTGTAAAAACACAACCCGGGAGGCACTCGGGGAACCCCGAGGGGACCAAGAGTTGTCTCCCTATACCCACCACCCGGAAGCCGGGTACCCATAATCCCCCAGTCTAGTCTACTTAGGCGCACGATTCGGTCGTCTTGCGCTCTGCTCTAGCCTACAGACTTTGGTTTTTCGACCGGTTCTCGGGTTTCGGACTTGCTGTTGGAATGAAGAGCGGGAGATAGGATCGTTTCTTTGGCCCTGCCTGTGCGGCTGCGTGGCTTTCTCGTCCCCACTGCTTAGCGCCTACGCTTCGACCGCTGGTGAGCTGTCCGGTGAGCTTCGCCGGTCGTGCCAGGCGGGTTTTTGGACGTCTCCCCCCGTTCCCCTTCGGCGGAGAGGTAAGGTAGCGGGGTTGACCCTCGGCCGGTTCCCGGGCTGGGCACTGGTTTGTGCAGGTACGAAGTTTTTCGTCTTCTTCTCACTGTAATTGTGCGCCCACTCACCTTCGGTGAATCGTAGCTAAGTTCCTACGCATTTGTACCTTGGGTGTGGAGAATTCTTTTACTCCCATGGCCTGATTAGCTGAGTGGCACAGCTTGGGTCACGCCTTGTCATCGCGTAGTTTGTTCGGTACCAGCGCCTGTTCTGGCCCCTTTTCTGTTTTCGCTTGCGGGATGTTTGTATAGATACGGGTGATGAATTTAAGCGCACGCTCGCATACGCAGGCATACGCTGTGGACAAGTGCTCACGTACCTTAGAGAGTGGGTATACGTTCCGGCGGGCAGCTTGGGGGTTTACGCTCCTTGGCTGGGCGGGCCCCTCGTGACATGTCCACATAAAGTGGTGATTTACTGCCCCAGATGTTTTTCTTGTCTTGGTTGTCATTGCGTATTGAATTGTACAGCATGCGGCCGGTGTTGTTTTTTGTTTTCTCAAAACACATTACCGATGGTATGACATTGTGGAAAAGCCCTTAGCTAGCCTAATTTTAGCCAAAATTTGGTTGTGTCCGTATAAGGGGGTGTTGGCAGGAGTGGAGCGCCATAGACCCGGTCATGGCCTGAATAGTCTCCCCTTATTCCCACCCGGTACGAGAATACCCGTCATCCCTCCAGTTTAGTTCTTAGCTAGCACTAGGAAGGTTGTGTCTGTTCGTGCTCTGCGTTTGATCTTGGACCGGTCTTCTGACCTTGGTGGTTGTGAGCTTGGACTTTGTACTTGGAACTTGTGTACTGTGGAGCTTGAGTCGGTTGGGACTGCTTGTGCTCTCTGCTGGGCCGGTTCTCTGTCGTCGACTTGGGGACTCTCTTGCCGACGAGTTAGCTTTGGGACTTCGAGCTCACTCGACTGGCGCTGTGACGAGACTTCGGAGCCTGGCCGGTCGTGACTGGCGACGAGTTTCTGCAACCGGCGGACAGTGGGTCCACTTCGGTGGAGACTGAGACGTGGGTTTGCTACCGTTTGTCGCCATGGACAGGTAATATCTCGGTGAATGCCCTCGACCGGCGCTCTAGGGTGGGAAGGAGCGCCGAGCGTAGGCACGCGCTGTACTCTTTCGAATTCGATGAGGTTCGTTTCGTCATCGCGCGCGTTTTTATTTTGCGTGACCTCGGAGGCCACGCTCGCTCGTTTCTTCATTGTACCCTCTTGTTACAGATACCAGGTTCGTACCGGCACGTTGTGTGGCGACTTTCAGTGGCCATCGGACGTGCATGCAGTCTGCCTACCCTGTGCTGGTTGCGATTCGAACAATACGTGTGTGGTGTGCGCCCCATGGCTGGAAGAAAGATGGTCGCAGCTGTGGGGCTTTTACCGCCGAGAACGACCGACTCCTGTCAGGGAACGACTGACAGACCCGGTGCGGAGTACCAAGACGGGAACCAAGCCGGTACCAGTGGCTAAGGCGTCCCGAACAAAGAAAGCTGGCAAGTCGCATACTATCGCGGAGGGCCCCACTGAGGTTACCCTTACCGTGGCGACCATGAGACCGGAGCCCGAACCCATGTCAGCGGAAGGGATTACAGTCTGTACGCCTCTGGAGGAGGCAGACAACAGGATCCTTCCCCCGGACTGGCGTCGGCAACCAAATCTACGACGCTACCAGTCCAGACACACATGGCGGATCGCAGACATGACAGGCGGGAACGACCACGTACAAGTAGTCACGCGGTGACACACGAGACTCGTTTCACCGGGACACGGCCTCGAGAGATGACCACTCTTCCACCCTCCGACAGCCCAGAGTGGAAACACGACGGACGGACGAACCAGATGCCAGGGCTCGATCCTCGCCTAGATCACAGGTTAGTGGAGACATTCCGATCTCTTCCACTGTGTTAGTTCAGTAGACCCAACCCACTATCAAGACGCAACCCGGAGAGACGACGGCCGTCGCCTCGTCGGGTTTCTGGTCGCCGCTACCGCTCTCAGGCGGGTAACCCTTCGGACTCGAGTGGTTACACTGATACACGCAGAGACTGCTTACGGCGGACCAGTTCTGTGGGGCCAAGGCGACATGCAGAAGCGGCCACGTACTGGGAGTCGCACGGTTTGCCACGAGACTCGTCCACTCCCGCCGGGACAATGACGTCACGGGCCAGTTAGCTACTGTCGCATACTAACGCGGAGGGCCCTCCTAAGGTTCCCCTTACCGTGACGAACGGAGAGGCACGCCCAGACCCACTGACGGCGGGTACTGCCCTAGAGACGACAGCTCGGCCTCAGGTCAGTGACGACTGGGTTGTGAGAGCATATATTGCGCGGTAGCGTGCAAGATTGGGATTCGTTTGTTGTCGTTTTAGGGCACCTAGTGCCTTTCTTTCAAGCTAGGCGTTTTAACCCTTTTGCCACAGGTGTTAAAATGTTGCATTCCCAGCTGCGCAGCGGTTTCGCCAGACCGCTGGGGCGCAACACCTCTTATCCTTAAAGGGGCTATAACCCTGGAACCACTGAACCGATTACTTCAGTTTTGAGAAAATGGAGATGAGACACAGAGTGGTATTCTGACTCTCATAGTTCAATTTAATGCAAATACCTTGATTTATCCCTGAAAGGGCAATTACAATCACATAAAGCTCTTTCAATAAGCATTAATTAATTAATTTTTTATTATGATTATGATTATTTGGGGCGCCCTCGCCCGGGCTATACACGCGTTGGCGCCATCTCCCGTCGTGGTTACACCGGCACTTTCTACGGCTTGCGGCAACCGCAAGTGCTACAGGACCGCTGCACTTCACACGACAAGATCCCGGCTCAGTGATGTTGGGCCACGCCTCGCCCCGACCGTGCAGACGAGAGCCCGCTCTACATGCAGTGCAGAGAGACGACTTCACGATGGGATTCCGTTCCCGGCAATAGGTCACAATCTTTCAGTTCGCCTGACTTCGGAAGCATGTGCTCACTACACAGAGACCAGGGGTACGAGAGGATCAGGAGACGACGTCCCAGTTCCGTTGGGTCGCTACACATCGGGAAGACAGGCGCTCCGAAGTATCTTCGTCGCCGTTCGAGTTCGTGGGACCGGCCCTCTGAGGCTACGCTGTCCCTTCCAAGTGCTGGGTCCACCTTCGTTGGATCGCCGCCGCCCGGGGTCCCCCGGACTTCGGAGCAGTTAGACATCCCTTCTCCTGCGTGCGAGACAGACGACTTTTCCGCTTGATTCCAGAGGACGTCGTTCGCCGTGGCTGGGCGATGATAGCTACTCCACGTCGCTACGCTCGCGGTTCCGAGAGATCTTGGATTCGCCGCCTTCTGCGTGGAGATAGAGGAGGGAGCCTCCTCGGGCTTTAGACGAAGCAGGTCCCCTCATCGCGTCCAAGCATTTCAAGTCCCTTCCTCATCCGTTCGGGTGCCGGATTCTTGTCGCCGGCTTCTGTCTCCGCTTCAGGGCGCCGGGGGAGGCACTGGTGGCTTCAACTTTGTGATCCTACTTCTCTTCCGCTGCCACCGCTTCGCTGCGGCTACAGACTGTGATCTGATGATTCGGGATACCGTCCTGCACACTTTCTCGCGGCCTACCGCGTTGAAGAGTCGGCCACGCAGGGCACCGCGCGATGGACAACTTCCCTGGCCCCCCTGGCAGACCGACAAGGAGCCTAACAAGGACTCTGGCACAGCCGATACACGCTGCTTACACCGCTGGATGTAGCAGTCTTCCAGGAACATTGATGCAGGACAGGCACGCGGTCATCGCAGACCGTCGGACAGTTTTGGCAGGGACCACTCTTCTGCGGAGGCGCAGTTCTTCTGCTGCACCGGATTTGTGGCTTACATCCGAGGGACGGAGGCGACGTTTTGTGACGCCGACGACACAGTCCCGGGAACGTCAGTGGCAGCTTTCTCCAGGCGTGCGATTGATGACTACCAAGTAGCAGTCTACCTTCATAGAGGTCAGCGCGGGTTGAGGACTGGTCCGACCGACCTCACTGCAGGGGCCGACTTCGGTCTACATCGGGGGTAGCGCACACAGTTCAGATTAAGCCCCTGCTGAGACGAGTTCTCGGCTCGTCGTATCCTTCTTCCGGCGGGGTGCTACCCTCCACTTCGCATTGGCCTAGCCGTGGTCAGCGGCGACCAAGCACTACGGTCTTCTTCTTCTAAGATGACAGCTTCGGGACCTAGCGGAAGCGTTCGTTTGCCTGGGTGGAGACGACTTGGAGTTCCGGCATGCTGCGGCGCCTGACTGGAGCAGATGGACTTGCCCTCGATAGCTCCTTGTGAAGTTACCCGCTCGGCACTGGAGATCCTGCGGCCGGGGGCGCAAGTACCGGGAGTTAGACGTGACGACAGCTTGGCAAAATTAGTTCCCGAGAGGTGGTTGGAGCTCAGTTCCGCGGCAGTATGGTCGACTCTTCTCGTACACTAGTCGGTGGATATGGTGCACGGTCTTCGTTCTATCGACTCGACACAAGTGCCTCGACATCTTGCCAGATGCTAGACAAAGATTTGAGAGCAGCGGTGCGTCTCCAGGACTTTGGGACAACTCGATGTTCGAAGTCCTAACCAGTTGGCAAGCCGGGCGGTAGGCTGGGATTCTGCCCTCTTCGCCGTCGACTAGGCTGCCTACGCTACGGGACAGGTACTACGTGTTTCTTCGCATGGATCCCGTCGAGGATGGAGTGCGTGGTCGTCCTGTTCGAGTGGGACTCCCAGTAGGACGGGAGCAGGGCAGACTAGCAGCGACTATCATTACCTTCTTCAGTTCGCTTAGGACTCATGACATGCTAGGGGATCGCCGTTCAACCTGACACCTCTTCTGCTTGGAGAAGGAGGGTGTAATTATGGGAGATGCTAGTGCGCTTGAGACCGGCGGCGCGGGGAGGCGTCGCTGTGGCCAGATCTTTTAACTTCACTGCTCGCATCGAGATTGAATGCTGCGTTATACGCGTGGTTGTCCGACATTCCCTTTGTTGCAGGTTTGCGGAGGTAGGTGGGCGTTTTCCTGGCTTGGGGGCGCTTGTCTCTTCACCAGTCGAGGTCAGCTCGTTACCACATGCCCCCCCTCTGCAGCTCTCCACTACTCGCACGAGGCTCTAGCAACTGGAACAGCCGCCATAACAACCGGGCCCTGAACTCTTCCGACACACCTGGAGA
Source organism: Semisulcospira habei (assembly GCA_036245525.1). NCBI lineage: Eukaryota > Metazoa > Mollusca > Gastropoda > Semisulcospiridae > Semisulcospira > Semisulcospira habei. Next base: position 34,801 of record BTPG01000128.1, on the reverse strand, counting down.
TTGTGCAGCAAGCCCTCTACCACAGAGGCTTCCCTAGGGCGGCCATGGATGCTACCGAGACAACCCGCAGACCCTCAACCGTTCGAGTTGCGAGGGAAGACGACGAGCGCTGGGTGACGGGACTGACGACAGCCTTCTTTCCCTCCGGACTTGGCGAAGCCCCAGCTGACGGAATGCTTCCTCGGGCTATTCAACGCCCAGGGACGGTCTCCTTTCACTGTTCGGGACTATCTAACCATGATCGCCGACACCTACAGGTGATTACGCTCATTAGACCTGGGTGGCTGTAAGACCTCGCATTTCGGAGGCTCTCTTCGGTCTGGATGCCCATCACTGCTTCGCGTGGGCCAAGAGTGATCTACCATGGGGGCTTACGTGGTCTCAACCCCGTCCTTAGAACCCGGCACATGACGCGCTTGACGGATGTATCTAGGAAGAAGTGCTTCCTGGCGGTCCTTGACTCTACCTCCAGGGTCAGTACACTACGCGCGCTGCCCACACACCCAGATTGCTTGCAGTGCCAGACAACCGGCTTCATGCTACTGCTACCTGAACATCTTCCTGGACAAGAGGCGGCCTCCCTGACGGCGACAGATGTTTCGCCCTGCGTGTGTACGGACTCCACCCGGGAGAACAGACTTAAGGCCCCGGTGAGAACCTTACATGTGGCCTAGCCACCTCTTCCAGGGCCAGTGAACGTACGCGCTGGTGTCACACACGGGTTGCTGTCAGGTACGGACAGAAGGCGCCGTGCAACTGCTAACGTTACCAGCCTTCGGGGCCAAGTAGTGGTCGCCTTGGCTGTCATACCGCTGATGACTTTCCGCCCTTACGAGACTCCACTCGGTAGACCAGACAATAGGAACTGGTGAGAGCCTTACGTGTGGGCCTGCGCCGGACCAAGCTTGCGCAGAGGACGCACACACCTGTTTCTCCCTTTGTCCCCAGGTAGACGTGACATCTCAGCCCAGACCTGCTCCTCCTGGTTCCGGGGAGTGATCCGCCCGGCCTTCCAGGACCTCGACCTGTTGCAGCCACATGTTGAACATCGAGGCGCACGAGGTCAGAGCCTTGACCGCAAGTCCCGCTTCGACAGCACCGGTGCAGTCAAGGACTTTGTGGCGGCTATGAGAGGGCGAGCAGAGACCACTTGCGCCCGCTTCTACCTGAGGGACCTCTCCACCCAGCGGCAGAACCTCTCGCTGGTGGGAGACATCACTACAGAGCAACACTCCCTCCCGGCGCCCTAGGCGCCGCAGGTATCTTAACTAAAATTATCGGGAGTTTGCTCCGGGAGAGCGGGTCTGAGGGTTGGTCGGTTGGCAGGAGGGGCGTTTTTTCGGCACCCACCTCCTCTTCGGAATTCCACAATGTCATACCATCGGTAATGTGTTTTGAGAAAACAAATGAATTTTTCATTAAAATGCATTTTTTTGAAAAATACTTACCGATGGTATGACTCGAAGGACCCTCCCACCTACCCCGCTTGCCTCAAGTGCGCTAAGGAACTAAACTGAGGGATGACGGGTATTCTCGTACCGGGTGGGAATAAGGGGAGACTATTCAGGCCATGACCGGGTCTATGGCGCTCCACTCCTGCCAACACCCCCTTATACGGACACAACCAAATTTTGGCTAAAATTAGGCTAGCTAAGGGCTTTTCCACAATGTCATACCATCGGTAAGTATTTTTCAAAAAAATGCATTTTAATGAAAAATTCATTTTTCCACACATGGTCACCCTTAATAATGATGTTGGGGCCTGACGCCTTTTATGACAGGGGTTGGTACATATGTTGTTGCTCACCTTAGCACTTGACGGCGGTGAAGCTACCTCGTTACTGCACTGCTAGATTGCAGACGTGCAGTTTGGTACCTCGCTTCCATCATGACGTATTCGTCTTTTGTGTACATATGTTGTTCCCTCGCCTTAGCGCTTGGCGGCAGTGGGCCTACTTGCTTACTGCACGGCTAGTTGTAGGCGTGCAGTTTGGTACCTCGCTTCTGTCATGACATGTTTGACTTTTGCTACATATGTTGGTTGCTCACCTTAGTGCTTGATGGCAGTGAGTCGACCTTCTTACTGCACTGCTGGCGTGCAGGCTTGACAGTCTGTTACCCCGCTTTGGTGCTTGTGTGTTTTGTTGTTACGAAGGCTACCTTTCGTGGCTTAGTCCCACAGGACTCGCCCGCAGGCCTTCGGGTGTGTTATCTGTTGCAGGGATGTGCTACCCATTCACACAGATGACAGTGGCTAGTTCAGCCCCCAGGGGTCTTTCGCCACTGCACTGGTTGCCCCGCTGACCATGCTTGCGTTGCAAGCGATCGGCACCGGTTTAGGCGCCTCCCGGACACCGCGGGTTCCGCACGACAACGGACTGACATGGAGAAGCCACACCGGATGTCACGACTAGTGCGCGAGCGTGGATCGTGGAGGCCGCTGCCAGGGGGAGCGCACATGAACAGCCTCTGGCAAGGCCCGCTCGGTATGACAATTACGCACACGTCCGACTTCTTAGGACGTTGCAGTACACTACCACCTGGAGAGGACAAGCAGCTTCTCGGCTGTAGGCACCAGCCCGGCTGCTACGGGTAGGTGTGTTCTTCATGTCCAGGCAGCGCCCATTTGGGACTAGGCCTGTCTTCCGACACGGGAGGTGCCTCCTACCACATTGGAATGATTGTGTCACCTGGCCTCAGCAGCGCAGATGGCAGCATTGAAGCGTCTGCAGGCGGGAGCGACCTATGCTGTTGGTGCTTGAAGGATCCCGTTCCGCCCTGATGATGAGGGGCATGCTGACGTCCTTCACGCAAGGCAGATGTGCCGGTGGCCGTCGGACAACCACTAGGTCGGGTCTCCTATGCGCAGGATGTGGATACGCCATCCAACGTATCCTTGGCACCGGTCGCTTGAGACCAGGACGTCCCTGTGGGAAGCTACACACCGGATTCAGTGGACTAGTGCACGAAGTGGGCCTGGATCGATGAGGCCGCTTCCAGGAGGGAGCACGCCCGGACGAAGCCTTCTAAGAAGCCATGTCCACTATCGGTCCCACTTGTCTCCAAGAAAGCCCGCGGGATCCCGCTGGGGGTCCTCCTTACCGGCAAGAAAGCCCGCCTCCCTCGGAGCCCGGCTCAGAGACATTCACGTGCACGTCCAGGGACTCTAGTAAGGATGCTCGTCTCCAAGGAAGCGGAGACTACTATCGACACAGTTCCAGGCCACCTCAGGTTTGGTGTGTTGCTTTGGCCTACTGGTGACCTGCAAACGATGCGGAGGCTTCCAGTGGCCATCGGATATCCATACAGTCTGTCTCCTGTGCGCTGGGTGTGCTTCCGACCACACTTGTGACGTCTGTGCTACCTGGCCGGAGCTGCGATGGTCTAATCTCTGGAACTTATAGGAGGGAGCCTCCTACCCTCTCGGGTACTTGAAGATTGCCGAGACGCCTTCCGCTGTGCCCCTGACACCGGACGTGCGAGACCAACTGGATCCGACACAGAAAACGCCACTGAGTAATCGAGGGATTAGTGCACAAAGTGGGAGTTCGACCGTCAAGACCGCCTCCGTTAGAGAGCGCGCCCGGACACAGCTGGTGGAAATAACCCGCCTCTCCCAAGAGCCTGGTTTGGTGGGACGCTCGTGGCGTCCCTCCTCCACCGTCGTTCCCCACTCGTCTCTGAGGAAGCCGCCGGGATTCCGCTGGGGGTCCCCTGGCCGGCAAGAAACCCGCCTCTCCCAAGAGCCTGGTGCACAGAGACATACACGCGCTCGTCCGGAGCCTCCTGGTTGTGAAGAGCGTAGACACAGGGATTCTACTCGACGTTATCGCTCTCCTTCGCAAGATCATAGGAGGACCTTCCCGCTTGGGTGCGGGGAGATTACCGAGACGCCTTTCGCTGTGCCCCGGCACGGGATGTGCGAGGCCAACTTGATCCGACACAGAGGGCACACTGAGTTTTCAACGGTTAGTGCTCAGAAACCCGCCTCTCCCAAGAGCCTGGTTCATTCCCCACTCGTCTCTGGCTGCAGGGGTCCCCTTGCCGGCAAGCAACCCGCCTCTCCCAAGAGCCTGGTTCACAGAGACTTACACGCACTCGTACGGAGCCTCCTGTTGGCGAAGATCGTAGGCGCCGGGATTCTACTCACCGTTACCGCTCTGCTTCGCAAGATCGAAGGAGGACCTTCTCCTCTCAGCGTTCGACGGATCAGGTCTCCCTCGACTCAGACGGGTTTCGCGTTCCCCATCTCGTTCGGACTCCCGTTCGCCCCGTTCCTCTTCCCAGCGACCGGCCACTCCCCCTTCCCTCGTCCTTTCCGTTCCTCCTCGTCGCAGCCGTTCTCCTCGTCGGGACCCGCCTTCGGCTCTCAGGAGACCCTCGCCGCGTCGCTCCGTCTTCGCTCTCCCCTTCGGAGGGAGTCTTCGACCTCTGTGGTTCGCCGTCAGCGGGATTCCTTCCCTCGGAGCCCTCCTCGGTCGCCGGTTCCAGACAGCGGGACTTCGACACCCTGAGTTTGACGGCTGGCGACCCCTCGGACTGGTTGCTCGGACGTCTCAGCCGTTCTCCTCTCCCTCTTCTTCGGCTTCCAGTGCTGCGGTTACGGCAGACCTGTTCTGCACGGATGGACACTCGGCCGGCACTGGGCGGGACATCCAAGCTCATCGCCGCCGCCCTTCTGCGGAAGTTTGCCCGGCATCGCCAGCTGACTCACTGGGGGTTCTCATCCATCGTGGACACCGGGGAACCAAGGCGCAGCCCCTGCCCCCTGACGTCTAGCCATCTCGACAAATTCTTGGGCACCCGGGGGGTGCCGGACTTCGGACAGGTGGTACCGCTTGGCTGTGCTCGTGGCGGAGGACCTAGCCACTACACGGAGTCGGATCTACGCACCTTAGTCGTCTCTAAGCCCGGCTGCTCAAGCTACGCTTCCCACTTCCGTGATTCTTCTCGAGGTCCAACCCTCTGACCTTCGGACTTCGCGGACAAGAGCGTGCTTAGCTTGGATCCGACGCGGACTACTAGGCCTTCTTCTTCTGCTCGTGGGAGGAAGGATAGGTCACAGGAGCTTCTCCTCTCCGGCAACGCGACAGCGGAGGTGTACTTCCAGGATCAGGGCAGCTGGCGATCCTCTGACCAGTGCGTACCCCCTACCCTGGTGCTTGGGGAAAGAACTTCAACTCCCTCCGTGCGTGACGCTACCTGGACCGACGGTAGATCTGGGCCAGTCTTCCCTGGTGGGACCAGTGGCTACACACGGAATGCACCAGGACACCTTCGGAGGATCGGCGCATGAGACTAGGATGATCCTGTGGAGGGTCTCCACAACGATTTCAGTGGACTAGGGCACAGGGTGGGGTTTTGACCGAGGCCGCTACCCGGACGGAGCGAGCCCGGACACAGCTTTGAGACGCAGAGAACTCGCCTCACAGAGCCCAGTTCAGAGAGTCGCGCTTGGCGACGTCCCACGTCCAATCTCGGTACCCACTCGTCTCCAAGTAAGCCGCCGGGATCCTGCTGGGGGTCCACTTAACGGCAGATAACCCGCCTCTCCTCGGAGCCCGGTTCGGAGAGACTTACACGCGCTCGTCCGGAGCCTCCTGTCGACTCCCCTCGTGAGGAGTCATCGCATGCTACGTCTTGCCCTTGCCGCCATACGGCGCCTGAGGGATGTTGCCATGGTGGATTGGTTAATGAGCTTCAGGAGCTACGACTCGCCCAGTCTGCCTACAGTTCGAGGGAACAATTACGTACAGCTCCTCTCGGACCATACCTTACCTGGACCGCCGCGCCTTGGTCCACGGGTTCACCTTGCGCCCGCTTACGGGGCGCTATTCCACCAGGAGACCACGTAGCAAATCCCTGTACAAGCCTCACGTGTGCCTACGACATAGCCGTTCGCTACGGACGTGCTCGCCTCTTGCCGGTTCCGGCACCACTGACGCTACATGCCGGACGTTCTTCCTGGCTCAGCTCAGTCATACGTTCTGAATTACAGGACCCCTCCCTCAGGGAGGTTAGAGGCTACAGTTACGTTATCAAGGCACTTGCATGGCCACGAACATCACATTCGTCAGGGACTGTACTGTCTTACACTTCGTGGCTACTGGAGGCTGGTGGGCGGGATGACTTCGCCCGCCTCGATCGCAGAGTTCTGCCAGGCCAGCGAGACTCCTCGCTCTGCTGGGGGCGTTTTGCGGGGAGCACAACTCCCTCCGGGCGCCTCAGCGCCGTAGGTATTCACCTACCTAGGGTCGTCGGGAGTTTGCGTTAGGGAGGACGGCCCTTGGGCCCTAAGGTGTGCTGGAGCGCGGCACCCACCTCCTATTCGCAATTCTTCCATTCAGTCATTCATTATTCAGTCCTCTCTGCGCCGTCTGGTGCTTGAGGCGACGGCAAGGGAGCGCCACTTTTGTCTGTCAGCTGCTATTTTGGGTGCTGTTTGCAGAGTAAGGCCTCTGTTCTTGAGCTCTCGCTCCACGGTTCGGCGCCACGTCTCCTTTGGTCGCCCACGGTTTCTCTTCCCCTGTGGTGTCCATCTCAGTGCCACCCTTGGTAATGAGTCAGGTGACATTCTGCAAACGTGGCCTAGCCATCTCCATCTCCGTGTGGCGATGGTTTCAGCGATGCTGTCTGCGCCTGCTCTCTTCCGTAGTTCCTCGTTTGTAATCATGTTTGGCCAGAAGACCTTCATGATCCGTCGCAGGCACTTGTTCTGGAAGACATCCAGCTTGCGTTCCGTAGCGGTAGTGGATTTCCAGCATTCTGACCCATATAGAAGGACACTCAGCACGTTGCTCTTAAAAATACGGAGCTTGGTGTGGATGCTCAGGCTTGTGGTCCTCCAGATGGGTTTCAGCATTGCGAAGGCTTGGTTGGCTTTGCTGATACTTGTGGTGATCTCCCTTGTGCAGTCTCCATCTGTGGTAACCTTGCTGCCCAGGTACGTGAACTCGTTCCATTCAGTCATGTCATCGGTAATGTTTTTGAAGAAACAAATTCATTTTTCTTTAAAAGGTATTTTTTCGAAAAATACTTACCGATGACATGACTCAAACGACCCTCCCACCTGCCCCGCTTGCCGCTGGTGCGCTAAGTATCCTGACTGAGGGATTATGGGTACCCGGCTTCCGGGTGGTGGGTATAGGGAGACAACTCTTGGTCCCCTCGGGGTTCCCCGAGTGCCTCCCGGGTTGTGTTTTTACACAACTGGCTCTTAGGCTAGAATGAGTAAGTAGTAGACACTTCCATTCAGTCATGTCATCGGTAAGTATTTTTCGAAAAAATACCTTTTAAAGAAAAATGAATTTTTACCAGGATCGTCGACGGGGTGATTGCCAGGTTCAGACAGACGGCCTCGAGTCCAACCTCCAACTACTTGGACGACTTACTCCTCTGGAACCAAGTTGCAGCAGCCCTAGAGGAGGACAGGAACTCGTTACTGACCCTTCTCCACCAACTAGGTTTTCTCATCAACTCAGGCAAGTCGGACCTCATGCCTTCTCACAGATTCACTCACCTGGGCATGCTTTTCCTAACCGACCTTAACCAGGTGCGGCTTCCAGAGGATCGGATTCAGAAGATAGCAGACCTGGCATTCTACATGGTTCGCTCAGACACACTACCCGCCCGGGTATGGCTGCAACTGCTGGGACTCATGAGCGCAGCGGCAGACCTTCTGCCCCTTGGCACGCTTTACTGTTGGCCGATCCAATTACATCTACTCCTCAACTGGCGCCCATCCTCCGGCGATCTGACAGCCCTGATCCCAGTGTCCCCCTTGGTCAGGCCTCACCTCCAACAGTGGACAGACCGGTCCTGGCTAGCGTCGGGGATTCCGCTTTACTCCCCTCCGCCCCAACTCTCCATATGCACGGACGCAAGCCTCTCCGGCTGGGGAACACACCTGCTACCGGACTACGTCACGGCCTCGGGCACCTGGCCAAGGGATCACGCAGACAAACACATCAAACACATCAACTGGCTGCCTCGCGCTGGGACCATATGGCGTTGAGGCGCGTCCCCTGGGTGGTGGATAGGGGGTCCCTCGTGAGAGGGGTGCACCGAATGAAATAAGGTGCCGTGAACCAACATGGTTTAAGGGAAGGTGACCCCGACAGAAAACCCCTGGTCCTCCTAGTAAGGGGGTTGGGCGTGGGGGTAGCTTCCCCACCCTGCAAAAAAGGAAATAGCTACAAAAACGCCGACGAAAAGACTAACAGTAATTCCTTTCCTGGAGGAGGAAGGTTCTTCTACCAGAAGACTTATGACGTCCTGTGGTGAAAGCCGGAAGTCTTCGGAAGCCACAGGACCGAGCCGCCTCTCTCTATCCAGGGATACAACCATGGGCACATGGAACGTCAAGACCATGTACCAGAGCGGCAAGGCCGCCCAGATAGCAGCGGAAATGCAAAAGTACAACCTTTCCCTGCTAGGTATCACTAGGCAGGCATTGTCATGGAACCCCCAGGGAAAGAGGAAAAGAGGTAGGCCGAGAAACTCCTGGCGTCGAGACCTCCAAGCAGACATCAAGAGACTGGGAACCACCTGGAGTAGAATCGAAGGAGAAGCACAGGACAGGAGTTGCTAGAGGTCTCTCGTCGACGGCCTATACCTGGGTAGGGGTGACAGGCGTAAGTAAGTAAGATCAACTGGCTGGAGTTGAAGGCAGTCGGACTAGCACTCGCCGCATGGGAAGACCGCATTGTTCACCGGGAGATCCTCGTGCTATCCGTCAAGTCGACGGCCGTAGCCTACATACAGAACCAGGGCGGGACGCGCTCCCACTCCCTCTGCATGCTCTTGTACCAGGTCCTCCTGTGGTGCAGGGATTGCGGCATCACACTTCGGGCACGGCACATCCCGGGACACCTCACCGTTCTCGCGGACTCGCTCTCTCGCCGCGGTCAACTTCTCCACACTGAGGGACTCTACGCCCAGACATATTCAAGCTCATCTGCACACGCTGGGAGACTCCCATGATCGACCTCTTTGCCACGAGGTGGAACAGACAACTTCCGCTCTTCGTCTTTCCCATTCCAGACCCTATGGCTTGGGCAGTAGATGCACTCTCCACGGCTTTACCAGCCAGTGCTGGCGCCTAGCACTTAGTTCGCTTACAGCTGCCAGAGAGATAAGGCGCCGCGAGGTCACATTCCACTCTCGCCCGCTCATTCTATTTATATCACACTTGGTACACGGCTCTACAGTGTGACCGGCGCTCTGCCGCTATAACAACTACCTACTGGTTTGTATTCATAACACATCTCTGCCTAAAGTGACTGTTGTGGAAGCAACATCGTTCAAAAGTTGAAATTCTCACCTACAAACAGATACCAAACATAACAACATTACGACTTACACTTGTGTAGCAGGTTATGATGAAAATAAAGGGAATTTGTTGATGTATGATGTCGGTGTTTGTTGTGAAATTGACAAAGTTCCCACAGCCATAACACGAAGACGTAACTTTTCCCAACGAAACACACTTGCATGCATAAGGGTCAGCATGCCTACAGGTCGCGTGTTGTGCGGTAGACGGTGTGACCGGCGCTCTGCCGCTACCTACTGGTTTCTATTCATAACACAAATCTGCCTGAAGTGACTGTTGTGGAAGCAACATCGTTCAAAAGTTGAAATTCTCACCTACACACTGATACCAAACATGACAACATTACGACTTAAACTTGTGTAGCAGGTTATGGTAAAAATAAAGGGAACGCGAATTTGTTGATGTCGGTGTTTGTTGTGAAATTGACAAAGTTCCCACAGCCATAACACGAAGACGTAACTTTTCCCAACGAAACACACTTGCATGCATAAGGGTCAGCATGCCTACAGTAAGTATCACTTACCGGATTTTCGTTCCATGGTGGGGGACGGAAGCAGGAGGGTGGTTAATGAGGTCACTGACAGGTTGCGTGTTCTGGCATTTCTAGCCCGCAGCCGTTTCGGTACTCCACAGACTGCTATTGCCATCCCGAAATACGATCAGTCCATAACAGGTCACAATATTCAACAGTGTTTTTAAACATACCTTGAGGTTTAACACATTTTCTGACGCACTAGACATAAGAACCCCTCTTCCTACTGGCCATAGACTGGGTCATGAAGATGACCACAGAGCACAGACGAAGTGGAATACAGTGGACACTGTGGACACAGCTTGACGACCTCGATTTTGCAGACGACTTGGCATTACTGTCCCACACTCATCAACAAATGCAGGACAAGACCACGAGGCTTGCTGACATCTCGTCCCAAGTGGGCCTCACCATTCACAAACAGAAAACAAAGACAATGAGGCTGAATGCAACCAGGGAAGAACCAGTCTTGCTTGCTGGCACCCCGTTGGAGGAGGTGGAGACCTTCACCTATCTCGGGAGCATCATAGACAAAAAAGGCGGCACTGATGCAGATGTCAGAGCACGAATCGGTAAAGCCAGAGCAGCCTTTCTCCAGTTGAAAAAAGTGTGGAGTTCCAGAGAGCTGTCACAACACACCAAAGTCCGGATTTTCAACTCCAATGTAAAAGCAGTTCTCCTATATGGAGCAGAGACATGGAGATTGACAAAAACCACAGTCAACAGAGTACAGACCTTCATGAACAGTTGCCTTAGAAGAATTTTGAAAATCCACTGGCCAGAGAAGATCAGCAACGTTAGACTCTGGGAGAGAACAGAGCAGATAACAGCAGAGAATGAAATTGGGCGAAGAAGATGGGGATGGATCGGTCACAGTCTGAGAAAGCCAGCTTCCAGTATCACTAGGCAGGCATTGTCATGGAACCCCCAGGGAAAGAGGAAAAGAGGTAGGCCGAGAAACTCCTGGCGTCGAGACCTCCAAGCAGACATCAAGAGACTGGGAACCACCTGGAGTAGAATCGAAGGAGAAGCACAGGACAGGAGTTGCTGGAGGTCTCTCGTCGACGGCCTATACCCGGGTAGGGGTGACAGGCGTAAGTAAGTAAGTAAGACATAAGAACCGAATACCGAGTTTCTGTTCACAGATACACAACTC
>BTPG01000128.1:0-23682 GCA_036245525.1 Semisulcospira habei | reverse complement strand
GTACCTAATCAAGCTTCCCAAGAAAGGCGACCTCAGCAAGTGTTCCAACTACAGAGGAATCACCTTGCTGTCAGTACCAGGAAAGGTCTTCAACAGGATCATCCTAGAGAGAATGAAGAGCTCCGTTGACCCCCAGCTGAGAGACCAGCAAGCAGGATTCAGGAAGAACCGATCATGTACAGACCAGATCGCCACTCTCCGCATCATCGTGGAACAGTCTCTGGAGTGGAGCTCCCCGCTGTACGTCAACTTTGTGGATTATGAGAAAGCATTTGACAGCGTGGACCGAGAGACTCTGTGGAAACTCCTACGACACTACGGTGTACCCACAAAGCTCGTCCGCCTGATCAAGAGCAGCTATGATGGCATGACATGTCGCGTGATCCACGAAGGGCAGTTCACCAGGGAGCTCCAGGTCAGAACTGGTGTCAGGCAGGGGTGTCTGCTGTCTCCGTTCCTCTTCCTACTGGCCATAGACTGGGTCATGAAGATGACCACAGAGCACAGACGAAGTGGAATACAGTGGACACTATGGACACAGCTTGACGACCTCGATTTTGCAGATGACTTGGCATTACTGTCCCACACTCATCAACAAATGCAGGACAAGACCACGAGGCTTGCTGACATCTCATCCCAAGTGGGCCTCATCATTCACAAACAGAAAACAAAGACAATGAGGCTGAACGCAACCAGGGAAGAACCAGTCTTGCTTGCTGGCACCCCGTTGGAGGAAGTGGAGTCCTTCACCTATCTTGGGAGCATCATAGACAAAAAAGGCGGCACTGATGCAGATGTCAGAGCACGAATCGGTAAAGCCAGAGCAGCCTTTCTCCAGTTGAAAAAAGTGTGGAGTTCCAAATCGCTGTCACAACACACCAAAGTCCGGATTTTCAACTCCAATGTAAAAGCAGTTCTCCTATATGGAGCAGAGACTTGGAGATTGACAAAAACCACAGTCAACAGAGTACAGACCTTCATGAACAGTTGCCTTAGAAGAATTTTGAAAATCCACTGGCCAGAGAAGATCAGCAACGTCAGACTCTGGGAGAGAACAGAGCAGATAACAGCAGAGAATGAAATTGGGCGAAGAAGATGGGGATGGATCGGTCACAGTCTGAGAAAGCCAGCTTCCAGTATCACTAGGCAGGCATTGTCATGGAACATCCAAGGAAAGAGGAAAAGAGGTAGGTCGAGAAACTCCTGGCGTCGAGACCTCCAAGCAGACATCAAGAGACTGGGAACCACCTGGAGTAGAATCGAAGGAGAAGCACAGGACAGGAGTTGCTGGAGGTCTCTCGTCGACGGCCTATACCCGGGTAGGGGTGACAGGCGTAAGTAAGTAAAGTATCCTGAGGCTGATTAAAAAAAAAAAAAAATTGCTTATTGTCCTATGAAGGCTACATTACAGATTAGGATATAGATCAACTGTTTTAGTTCAAGGGTGGTGCCAGAATAGCTTGGCGCCTCAGGCGCCAAGCTATTCTGGCACCACCCTTGAACTGTTATAGTAAAATTTTTTTCAAGCAATGAGTGTTGGGATGAAAAGGGTTAAGTGCTCCAGTATACGGCGGTGTAGGATATATGCACAGACTGGGAGACCCATTGAGCAAAAGGTCCTTGGGCTGACTTCTTAGCTGGCCCAAGGACCTTCCTACATACATTCACCTGTTAAAATCCTCCAATGTCTTGCTCACGTATGCTAAGAGAGAAGAGAAAAATGCCATCATTTTTAACCCTTGTTTTGGTCATTGTTCCTCTGTTACTACGGTGTTTCTTAACACTTAGTGTGCAAAAGGTCCTCGGGCCGAGATCAGCCACTGATAGCCTTTGCACACCAGTGTGCGGTCCAACTACGGCCAATGTTTGCCTGATGGCCTTGTGTGCACTGGGAACATTGAAGAATGATGTTTGAGTAATAGTCATTGATGCTCGTTTCAGGTCCTGGGACAAGGTATATGTGGTGCTACACGGGAGCTCGATGTCCTGCTATAAAGATCCAAAACATGCCAAGTCGGTAAGTCATAACAGAGACTAACTTAACTACCATATTGATCACAGAAAAAAGATGAACTGTCTTAACCCATATATTGAGGCTAAAAGCTTCACATTTGTACACTGCCATATGCAAGCTACATTATAGTATTTACAGATAAGACCAATGGCTTTAGATCAAGGGTGGTGCCAGAATAGCTTGGCGCCTAGAGGCGCCAAGCTATTCTGGCACTACCCTTGAACTATTTTAGTAAAACTTATTTCACACACGGGTGTATTCCAAATGATAAGAGTTAAAAGACTGATGTACAAAATACCACAAGTATGGACATCACAGTTTGAAAGCACTGTGCACTGTGAACCGAAAGGGATGCCGCTTTTGTGTTTATGTTGATCATTTGTGAAATTTATTTGAATCTAGAGAGAGAGGGAGAGCATTTGTGAGAACTCCGTCTGTGTGGATGTGTGTGTACCCAGTTGTTACAGAGTGTTACAGCTGGGCTTGCCAAACTTGACCTGTTCAGTGCCAAGAATATTTAAACACCACCCAACTGCAAAAGGCATAGACCCTCATGAGCTCCTGCAGTTAAGAGGGCTCGTGAGGATCTACTGTAAAACTTCTAATTTGTTGGCATTTTTGTCCCAGACAAATTCCTGATTTTCACGAAATGCCGAAAAATTGGGGCAGAGCAAAATATTGAACATGGGTACCGAAATATTAGATGAAAGACTGCTCATGCTGAAAATTAGAGGAAGACTTTCTGTGCTGATCTATTTCCTAAAATAATCTGATTGGCTGATTCTCACACCATTTCGTACACTAGTTCTTAGTGGCTAAGAAATATTGAACAAAAGTGCTCACCTGTGAAAGCACCTGCTCCAATAGAAACATGGAATCTGTGTACCTCAGGCGTTGAAGTGTTAGATGGCAGTGGCCGCGGGGGTCTCAACCTACTCATTGTGTTTTCAAGCTTGCCTAACGGCGGTACCTGATGGCCCACACCGTATAATCTTGGCCTGACAGCCAAAAGATAGCTTCCCGTCACAGTAGATCAAAGATCCCTTGTAAGTGGTTTAGGGATACAACGCATTGGGAAAAAGCATCTCTGACGCTGAAATTAGTACCAATACCTTCCTTAGCCATAAGTGGGCCACCATAAATACGTAAGTACCAGATCTGTGTGGATAACTGATATGTAAACAGGCCATCGACTTCAACACGAGCCCATCAATACAATCCAGTTTTTCATCTACCCGGCACGAACTCTGTGCAAGAGACATAGTTTCACTACAGCCTTATAAGCGGCAGGGGCTCATGAGAACTTAGCCACGAGTGCTGGCCACGAGTGACTTCATTTATATCTTCAGCAGAATGCGCTGCATGTTGATGTAGCCATACCGTCCTATCAAGCCCGGCCAACTCAGCACACAGCAAGTGAATGGTGAACACCCCATCCTCTCCCCCATTCGGATTAAGTAACTGAGTTGTCTGTGAGCTGGACGGGGCCACAAAGCATGCCTATGGTTAATGCAGTGTACGAGGAGACATGTGGATCTATGCTTTGTGGATGGTACCCGGTAGGTTCACATAAAGTGTTGCATCACTCAACCATCACATGGCAGCTTAGACCAGTTGCACCTGCAGTACCGTAAAGCTGTGAAAAGTATGCGGTCTTGGTGGCCATCACTTTGTCTTCACTGCTGGCTGCAATGGGAATTTTTATCCTCCAATTGCCGAAAATTTCCTCTAATTGCTGAAAATAGATTTCAACCAAATTGCTCAAAATTGAGAGCAATGCCGAAAATCAACTTAAATTTTTTTGGACAATGCAGAAAATTCAGAGCAAAAAAGAAAATGGCCAAATTTTTACGGTGTACCTCTGGCTGACGCAACTTTGGATCCATGTTCAGGGACATCTAAGCTTCTTTTGTGTTGAATAAATAACGAAGATTGCACACAGGGTCTGCATCGGCTGGCACTAAACGGACTAAGGAAATAACAACAAAGGAAAACTATTTTTCTTTAAAATGTATTTTTTCGAAAAATACTTACCGATGACATTACGGTATGGGCAGCTGGGAACAGCACCGAGCTGAACACAGGCACTCCAAGTGCAGCAGGAGAGCCTCTTCTTCTCTTACTCTTCCAACTCCGGAAGTATAAAATTCAGGACACACAAAGTGCGTAACACGCTACGGCCAGACCGGCCTCGAGCGAGTGAGCAGAGTTCACAAGGTGCCGCTGTTTCGTCAGGTCTAAGTCCCAAACACCGAGGAAAATCCCACATGGAAAGCGTCCATGACGGCCACCAGTGCTGGAGCTCGCTCTTGAGTCTTATCTCGTGCCGAAAGGCGGCAGAACCGGGTAGAGACCATTCGGCGGGACTGTGGTGGCTACCGGTGCAGGGGCTTTGTCTCAAGGCCTATATCGCAGCGCTTGCTCCCATACCGTAATGTCATCGGTAATGTGTTTTGAGGAAACAAAACATCCTTCGGAATAAAAAAGGCATAAGAGTTGTTAACCCTTTTAGCCCCACAGGTGCATTTCCCAGATTTTGAAAGTGTTACTTAATGACTATATACCAGTTGTAGGAGGTGGATTGATGATAATTCAAGGGTAGTGCCTTCAGGCGCCAAGCTAATCTGGCACTACCCTTGAATTATCATGGTCAATCAATCTCCTGCTGTAGGGCTTTGGGGCTAAAAGGGTTAAAGAGTGTTGCAGCTTGGTTCACCAAACAGTTGTTTTGGCCTTTTTATTCCCAGGCGTTTCTTCCTTTGTTTGCGATTTCTGTGCATATTACGCACTGACACACTCGGCTGTCTTTCTTTACAATTGAAACTACCTACAAAATAAGAGTTCTGTCAACAGCTGATTGTTTTGTGTTTGTTTCACAGCAGCATTGGCTCCCATGACAAATTTCTCATTTGAATCAACAAAGTTTATCTTGTGATCTGTGCTCCACAGGACCCCAACACACGCATCCACCATGAGACGGCCATGAACCTACAGGGTGCCAGCTGTGAGGTGGCCACCGACTACAGCAAACGCCCTTACGTCTTCCGCCTGCGACTGGCCCGTGGCAGCGAGTACCTGTTCCAAGCTAAAGATGCTGTAAGTATCTTTGCAAATTACTAACAAAGGAGGGGAAAAAAAGAGAAGAAAAATGAGGACAAAACAGTTCAAGTTTGAACAATCTTTGTCCAGATCATTTTGTAAATAACAAAGAAAGAAGGAAACAGACCGTGATAGTTCGAGGATGGTGTCAGAATAGTTTGCATCAAGCTGTTCCCAGCACCATTCTTGAACTATCATAGTTGATCTGTCTCCTGAAGTGGTATGTAGTCATCTGAGGACCACTCGCAAGTAAGGAATTTCGACCTTAGGGCTTTTTGTGTTAGGATGTATGACTGAGCCTGATAGACTATGTCCGTTATAATTTTTAACCCGTTTAGGCGTGACCCTACAGCAGGAGATGGATCAGCCATGATAATTCAAGAGTAGTGCCGGATTAGCTTGGCGCCATCAGGCACCAAGCTAATCTGGTACAACCCTTAAATTATGGTTGATCCATCTCCAGAAACTGTTACATAATTTGTGACACCTAAACTTTGGGAAATGTGGCCTTGGGATTAAATGGATTAATTACATTGATACTATTTCTTCTGTCTTTGCTAATAACAAATGTTCGGTTTGAACAGATTGAGCGTGACCAGTGGATCGGGCGGATCAACTCGGTGACTGGTGGTGAGGGCACGAGTGTACCCAGCAAGTCACAGACCCTGCCTGCACGCACAGATGATTCTGGCAAGGAAGAACACAAAAAGCGTGGCTTTTTCACCATGAGGAAGAAATAGTCTGAGGCTTTTGCTGGCACGACATCTACATTTTCAAAGACTACAGTTTCAGATTTCATCACAGAACCTTTGACATTTTGACTGTACGCTTAATGTGGAATCTCTTGAAATCAGACGACATGTTTTACATACCAGGAACAAACTTCATTCCTTCTCTTCAAACAGTTTCTTCAGCATTTTTAGCTGCTTTGCCAGGGCTTTTCTGTCTACCATGAAATGTTCGTTGTTGCAAAGATGAAGAGGAGAAATTAAGGTGATTCTGTGAATTCTTTGTGTCTACGCTGTGTCTGTAACTGCGTGTATGTATGTACGTACGTACGTACGCAATATTTGTTTGGTTCACCTGTACATGGCTCTGTCACGTAGAGCGCGATTGTGCGAATAGCTTGGTTCATTATTACTGTTCATTTTCCTCGTTCATTATTTTGACTTAGCACTTCACGCAGCACCTTTCTGTTGCTCAACACATAACTGCGTGGCCCACCACCATTTTACTGGTGGATCGTCCAGAATACAGACTTTGGGCAAAGAAGGAAAACACAGCACATGGCTTGCTGTAGTGTAATTTAGCAGCTTTTCACATTTTTCGCTTTCTTGTGTGGGGGGACAGCAGTCAAACCAGAGGAGCTGTGATATCCATCCTTTCCTTCGGACCAAAGACCATCCTCGCACCAGTCACCATGAGCACACCATCTGATGAATTTGCGGCTGGTGAAATTTCAAACCCATTGTGTAACTCACGATGGGGCTTACTTGCTGGATTGTGGCAGTCATAAAGTGGCTGCAGCAAAATGTAAATGCAACTGCAGACAAATAATGCCTGAAAAAAAACAGCTGGAGCATGAAATTTACCACCACCAACAACAAAACGAGAGGCACTTTTGCTATGCTCATGATGGTATTCACAGTGTTTATTGATCTATTGTTTTGTGCACCATTATATCCAAGCCTTTTCTTGCTTGCTGGGATGTCAGTGGTCTAAACATCTGCATTCCAGTCACCATCCCACAGCCAGCTCCTTCCACCTGCAAGATGCATAGATGCTCATTAGCCCATGCAGCTGGTCCGTCTGTTGGCAACAGGTGATTTCTTGTGCCATCTGCAAGAGGCATAGATTTTCATGAGCCCCTGCATGCGCAGGGCCTCATAAAAATTTTTACCTCTTGCTGAGGTCAGCTTTGTTCCTCGGATGGATAAAATCATCTGGATGTAAGCTTATGGCTATCTATGCAAGGCTTCACTTTCACTGCCACCGCCGCCACCACCACCACCACCGACACAACTTCATGAGGAAAGATCTGCATTGATGTATGGCTGATTCTTTTCTACCCGACTCAAGACGTGATGTGTTTCACAGCCCTCAGACCCACGCATTATTTCTGATTCTGAATTTATTATGAATGTCACATGGGAACCAGTGTTTTCTGAAATGTATCGTCTTTTAAGAGGTAAACTGTTTTGTAACTTGTTAACTTGTTCTCGTTCTTGTTTAGTTGGCAGCTGTGTTGTGAAGTATTGTGGTTTAGCTAGCCATACTGGCTTGTAGAAATCTTGCAATTTCCCCCCTTTGTTGAATAGTGCAGTCAGTGAATTGTTTTGTTAATTTTCTTTATCATGTATTCTCACTCTTCACCTTAAAGATGCTTTGTAACCTTCCACCCAGTAACTGGGTTTTTTTTTTTCCTCCATAAATACCACAATTGTTGTTTGTAGCTCCTGCTTGTTTTACTTTATGCTGTGCTTACAACTGCCAAGACGTTTGATTTTAACTGTATAGCCCTCCTTTTGCATGTAGATAATTACGCCCGTTGTAAATGATTTGATTATGGTGACATTTTTAAGCTGTTGTCGCAATTGGTGCATGTTTCTCTTGTCCTCGAAGCAAAAAAGAGATTTGGTAGTTCTTGTTGTTAGAGGTGAGTTTTGGTTGTGTATGTACGTTTTCATCGTTGGGGTTGATGGGTTTATTGCAAGGCAGGGAATCTTTTATGGTGCGAACTTGACCCCTCCACTGCCAGCATTTGGAAAGGACGTCTCTGAAACCATTGTACATTCACTAATGGAGAACTTAATCTGTCGGAGGCACACGTATATAATATGTCAGTGAGAGGCATGGATCCTCATGGGCCCCGCAGATGCAGCGGCTCATGAGAATCTGCACCTCATGTTTTTGTTGTGTTCTGGCAGTGAAGGGGTTAAGATGGTGTTTATTGCTCTCCCACTGATGTTTTTTTCTTTATGTTTTACCTGCCATATCTTTCTCATGTCAGAAAGTTTTAATTTCTTTATTTTTATCCATGATAGACAAATGTCAGAGATAACCCAAACTCAGCAGGATATGGTGATGTATAATCTAGATTGTGTAAAAAAGGACAAAAGGTATTTATTCTTTAGGAAACAAAGAGAAAAATTTAAGGAAGAAGACTGGGGAGTCCTTTTTATTTTTAATCCCTCCTGTGCATGCAGCCACAGATGACAGTATCCATGGCTGCATGCACAGGTTACGAAATGCTGTGACAAACTTCACTACAGTTGTGTGCCTGTTTTTGTGTGATGCGCTTCATAAAGTGTCACATACATTATCATTCTTTTTATGTGCATTACAGCTTGCATGTCACTTGTGCATATTTTCATTCATTGGAATCGTTTCATTGATCTTGTTAGACTATGTAGGGCACCATTTGCTTGCCAACTGGATAGTGTGCCATGAACGGTATGGTGTCTTAGCTTGCTTTTGACTTTTGCTAGCACTTCTCTGTGAGCCTGCATCTCATACCCATTTGTACTGTGCGCACGTCTCTGGAGAAGCATAATGTAGCGTTAAGTTATAGAGCTTGGTAGGGTGGGTCTCATCTCTCTCTGCCAGCTAGTTCATATTCTCTGCTTCTCAGCCCAGTATCCATCATATTGGGAGCTTCACCATGTTTCTTTTTGTATTTTGCTTGAAAGATAAAATAAACAACAAGAACTACTTGGTTTGTGTGTGTTGCTTGGTGAGTGTGGGTTGTCAATAGTGTAATTGTAAAGTTCTTGCTCCCTGAGATTTTGTTCTCAACCATCACTTCGAAGACATTACGACTGCAGAAAATGCATCGACCATAAAAACCTCAGGGGTAATGTCTGCAAAGATTGGCGCCTCCATTACCCCAGTGAGCTAACATGGTCGACGCATTTCCTTCCATTTGTGTTTCATGTTCAGGAGGCCAGTGGTGATTACTGGAGAAAGGCCCGATGAAAAATTTGCAAACGCTGTCAAAATATTTAACCTTTTAATGTCATCTGGAAAAGGATGTCATACCTAAAATTGGATCTTTTACATGAATGTACTGTGCATTTCTGATAACCTGTGAAGTGAAACCAAAATAAATTAAACATACCGATCAGTGTGTACAGTGACTGTATTCATATTACATACAAAGCAACAAATACATGCAAGACCAATAAGACCAGCACGATACAAACATGAATATACACAAAGCAGTAAATGATCACTCATCTATGGTAGCACAAGCAAATCAGTTAGACCGCAGCAGACATACAATCAAAGCAGCTATTCAAAAAGGTGTTCCAAAAGATGACAAACCCTGGAAAGGTATCCCAAATAACACTAAGAAAGGTATCCAAAACAAGCACAAATAAACAAAATGAGTTACATCTAAGTACATGTAGGTGTGTACAACAGGTCCTAGGATGTCCAGTCACACCAAAAATTAAGCATACTTATTAAATAATTAATCTATGTGGTCTGTTAACCAGCGCCCTCCATCTGCTGGAGAATTCTGCAAGAATCAGATTCTCCTGAGCCCTTGCAGCTACAGGGGCTGATGAGAATCTATGATTCTTGCTGACTTCGAGACTGGCTCCAAAGGTTTCTCAACTTGACGGCGTCATTTAACCCATATACTGAGGCTAAAAGCTTCAAATTTGTACACTGCCATATGCAAGCTACATTATAGTACTTACAGACAGAATATAGACCAATGGCTTTGTTTAGTTCAAGGGTGGTGCCAGAATAGCTTGACGCCTTTAGGCTATTCTGAACTACCCATGAACTATTTTAGTCAAACTTATTTCACACACTGGTGTTCCGAATGATAAGGGTTAAGGTTTTAAGCACAGAAATTAAAATGAACAAATTATCTCAGTTCTCGCACTCACAAAACAATCTCAAGTTCAGAGTTTCCACATTACAGAAAATAACAGTTTATGAGGCATCAGATCCACGTAATGACCAGTACATCGAACAACAGCGATTTACAACGCACACCAGTTCGCATTATACACAGCTGCCTTCGAGCCAGAGAATATACACACTGTCATGACATAAATGGCATAGACACAAAATAATGTAATAAACTGTTGTCGTATGAAATATTCTAAGTGAAAAAACAACTAAATGAGGCAAAGAACTTAACACAAATATAAATATGTCAGTAATACAATTGTTCCAAGACAAAGTTTCACATGTGTAGTCACTGGTAAATTGTACCACGATGGGAGAGGTGACCTGGTAGGCAAGAGTGGTTTGGCCGATGTAGCTTTCATTACCTGTTATATTCATCAAGATCTATTCTGATTTCCTAGTCAATGTGTCATACATTGCAAGTTGCATTCACATTGTCAGGGAAAGCAACAACAAAATCCTCTCACAAACTATCTTCTCAAGTGAATGTAACAAGCATCCATGTGAAAAATGTATTTTTCCTTAAAATGTATTTTTTTTGAAAAATACTTACCGATGGTATTACTGTAAGGAATGGTTTCTTAGCTAGTCTAATTTTAGCCCAAAATTGTTGTGTACGAGTATGGTCATGATGGCAGGAGAGGGGCGCCATAGCCTAGGCGGAAACCCGGGTAGCCTCGCCTCCGGTTCAACCACGCATGCGCTACAGCGCTTATACGCCAGTCAGTTTTCTTTAGCAGACCAGCGGCAAGCGGGGCAGGTGGGAGGGACCTTCGAGTAATACCATCGGTAAGTATTTTTCAAAAAAATACATTTTAAGGAAAAATACATTTGTTTTCTCAAAACACATTACCGATGGTATTACTGTAAGGAAGAATCCCAAAGAGGAGGCGGGTGCCGCTATAACGCCCCTACCCCCTGCCATCGATGCTACTAGCCGCCATCCCCCAGCAACCTCCCTCTAATTTTAGCAAAGACACCTGCGGCGCCTAGGGCGCCGGGAGGGAGTGTTGCGCCACAAGCCGCCCCCCACCAGCGAGATCTGGCTCTGGCTGGATAGGTACCGCATGTAGGAGCGGGCAAGGTGTCTCCGCTCGACACTCCACTGTCGTGACAATGTCCTGAGAGCCGCGTTGCCAACAACAGCGAGGCTAGCGGCCATGGCTCAGACCTTGCATGCCCTTTAGAACATTCATTGGCTTATCAGGGGCGAGGTCGCGGTGGGTGGAGCGTATCCCCCAACGGAGCCAGGAGGATAGGATTAGGGCTGAGTCGTCCTCCCTACCTGGGGGCCGAGGGAGGGGCGGCGAGCGTCGCCTGCGTAGCGGCAAGGACCCGCGCAGGTAACCTTGTCCGGCCGTCACCGGTTCCTGATGCCTAGTCTGCCAGGGGGCCTGGATCTCTCACTACGTGGCGAACGCCGGTTCAGGTAGCAGTAGTGCCAAGCCGTCCGTCCGGGCCCGCAACCAGTGGGGCGTGTTGACTGGAGTGCAGCTCGTTGGCTTAGGACGTCGAGGCGGGGGCCAGAAGGACGCTGGTCCTCAGCAGCACGTCTGGTAGACTTGCCCACCCGAACGGTTGAGTAGAGGCGCGACAGGTCCCATCGTGTAAGGGGGGGGGGGGAGAGGGGGGGGGCGAAGGGAGGGAGGCCGGCGCCCGAAGAGCTATCAGGTCGGCAAGGCCGTGCAAATATCCGGGTCGTGACGTCCCAGGGACAGCACGTGTCCGCTCCCAGGACATGTAGAAGCGAAGGGTGTTCGGAGCTAATGCTGGCAGGAGAACCGCTAGGAAGGTGTCCGCCTGTCCACGCGAGGGAGATGCGCAAGTCGGCAACAGTGTAGGGGCCGCACCTCTTTCTTCAGAAGCGTCCGGTCGAGATTCCGTGGGCTGTAGTGCTGCTGCCACAGTCACCCCCGCAAAGCTCTGGAGGCGATGGCGTGCCGCACAATCTCCGTGTGTGAAGGAGGAGCCATTGGGATCCCCGGCGGGACCCTGAGGGGAGAAGTTGTGGCGCAGTGCAGGAGGCCGGTGGTCCACGCCTTGGTCCAGCCGACCCGGTCACCCGGAACGGAACGCGTTGTACCCGCTGAGCTGGACTAGAACCTAGGGAAGCGCGCTGTCAGCGTAGGTGCCTACGCCATGACACGGGATGGAGGAAGCGTTGACGATCCAGGCAAGCGGGTCTGGAATCGGCGAAGAGAAGCGGGTAAGCTGTCCATCTCAACTTGTCGCGATCAGGGGAGGTGTCTGCTGCGCAGCACACCCGAACGAAGTTAGGAGGCCTATCTGCTCTGCGCGTCGAAGCCGGCTGCTACATGCAGGGAGTCAGCCGGTCATGAAGCAGTCCCAGGAGGTCTCTGTGCAGAAGTGAAGCGACGAGTTCGCGCCAACCGCGATGCGGAGGAGGAAGTACCGGGAGAGGAGGCGTGCCCCGTCTGCTTCTGAGGTAGCCGGCCACTGGCGTTGTCGGGGGGGCGAGGAGCCCCCCGGCCTCGTGGACGTGGCATCCGAAGCTGGACAGGCAAGACTGGAGGAGAGGTCGCCGCAGCGGTCGCACTGGAACCTGACACTGGAGGTCGCCTGCCAGGGGCCGTCCGGGGGGAAACAGGAGGTGCAAGGTGGGAGTAGCAGAGACATCAAGGGAAGAAGGTCCGCCGGGGAACTGGCCGGTCCCGACGTCGAAGTCCCTGAAGGAGGAGCACCTCTGGTCTGTGTACAGCCGCTGCGCTGGTGCCGGAAGAGCCGCGATCGCTGCTTCAGAGCTGCTCTACGAGGTCGGTGCGAGGTCCCATCCTCTGTATACGTAGCACGAAAGCGAACGGCTGCACTTACCCATGGGACCCGAACCGCGTCAGCCAGGAGGAACCATAATTCGTCCCGATCCGTGTCAAGGAGGGCTCCACCCGAACCACGAGGGATCACCTAGGGCCATCGATGGGGCGCAAAAAGACGTCCGATTGGTCCTGTCCGACATCCGCTGCTCCTTCCTGGGGAAGGCTAGAACGCGACGCCGTCCGAGGAGGACTCCGGCAAGCCTGTAACCTCGAGGAAGTCTCCAAGACCGGGCTGAAGGTCCCGTCCAAGCCTGCACTGAGGCGAAGTCTCGGGAGGGCTCCCCACCAAGGAAGGCGGTGACAAACTGGTGCCCGAGGTGGAAGCGGACAAGGTGGCAGGTCAGGAGCGGTAGGCAGCAGAGTAGGCAACAAGCGGGAGGCCCGTAAGCTCGTGACCGCGGTCAGAGGAGGAAGCGTCTCAGCTGTGGGAAGCTCAGTCCTTACTTCTTCTTGAACCCGTCATGGAGCAGGGTCTCGAGCACTGCGATCTTCTGTATCTCTCCGCAGGCCAGTACCGTTGCTCAGTCATGCGTAGTCAAGCGTAGTCTTCGCAGGCAGACCTGCCGAAGCCGGTGTCGGAGAATGTGCCAACAGCCTGAGGTGCGGCCAGGCACCCTGTCCTTCGCCGAAGCTACTACGGTAAAAAAAATTAATTTTTCTCTAAAATGTATTTTTTCGAAAAATACTTACCGATGACATGACTCGGAGGTCCCTCCCTCCTCCCCGCTTGCCGCTGGTAACTCCGTAGACAACTGGCTAAAGGAGACACCACCTGGCGCCTGACCGGATGGGCAGGGGAGGCTACTCTCGTCCCTGTTAGGGATCCCCGAAAGCTCTCTCGTCCCTGTCAGGGATCCCCGAGAGCCTCCTGGGGGGGACCCTTTGGGTCTTAGGCTAAAATTGGTAAGCAAGTAGACTATTTCCAGTTAGTCATGTCATCGGTAAGTATTTTTCGAAAAAATACATTTTAGAGAAAAATTAATTTGTTTCCTCAAAACACATTACCGATGACATGACTAACTGGAAGAATGGCAAAGAGGAGGAGGGTGCCGCACAATCCCTTTTAGAAACCTCTTCAGGGACGAAGACGGCCCGTCACTCCTGATCACCCACTCCCGACAATTTTAGCGAAGTGCCGCCTAAGCGCCGAGGGCGCCTGGAGGGAGTGTTGCGCCGCAGAAGTTGCCCACCAGCGTAAGGTTGTCGCGCTGGACTGTCAGGGCGCGGGAGTAGAAGCGGCAATGGTAGATCCGTCCCGCCACCCCACCACTGCCACAGTGTCCTTAACCACACCGGTGCGGCGAAGGCGAGACGTGCGGCCCTAGCGCGCGTTCCATGGGCACGGATCTTGAGAGCCTCGGCTCCCTGTGGGGAGAGGTCGCGATAGGCGGACCGGAATACCCAGCGGAGCGAGGAGGAGAACGTTTGGGCTGAGAAGCCGGTTCTGCCAGCGGTCGGCGGCAAGCGACGAGACCGTCCCCTCCGCACGGACTTGGAGCAGGTAGATACGAAGTGCCTGTCCCGGATCTTGCTGCGGAGTGCCCCGAGGAACCGGGTCGTGTAAGCGGCCAAGCGGCGAGGGCCGGAGGCGCTGTCAAGGGAGACCTAGGCTGAGCGAGAAGGAAGGATCCGGGAGTAGCTGCACGGAGCCATCCACTCGGAACTGCAGGCCGGCGGGGCGAGACGAGAGCGTGTGGAGCTCGCTGACGCGGGGCGCCGTGGCGAGGGCCATCAGGAAGCAGGCCTCCGAGTCACGTCAGCGAAGCGGGCCAGATGGCGCGGTTTAACGGTCCGAAGTCAGTCAGGGGAGGACCAGGGAGGTCCCAGCACGGGCCAAGGGAGAGGAAGACCGGACGCTGCATGCCGAACGCGCCATAAGGTCGGGCAGGTCCTTGCAGGTGCTGGGTCGGGACGGCCGAGGTGACAGTAGGCGTCGGCGATCAAGAGGGGTAGCAGCTGCCCCAGAGGGGAGCCAACCTTGGTCTTGGACGAGCCAGAGAAGAAGTCCGCGAGCTGAGGAGACGTCAGGCCGACGGTGGAGAGGCGGCGGGGTCAGAGCGCCAGGCACGAAGCACGCCACTGTCCCTCGTAGACACGTCTGGTAGGACTGCGGGCTGAAGCGATAGCGTCCGCTGTCGCACTCGAGAAGCCTCCAGCAGAGAGAGCTTGCCGCACAATCGCCAGGCGTGTAGGAGAAGTCGCTCGGGGCAGGGGTGGAAGAGCGGCTGTCGGCGCTGCTCGAGCATCGTGCGGGGGGTGGGAAGAGGGAGGGTGAGCCCGTGGCGAGACTGAGAAGGTCGTTAGGCCATGATCCGGTCCGGGAGAACGGCTACCAGGAGAAGGACTGCGTTGCATCCCCGGAGGCTGAGCAGGACTTGAGGACCAGGACCGCCGGAGGGTAGGTGTAAGGACCAGTCCGTCCCAAGGGATCAAGCGCATCGACTGCCCAGGCCAGAGGTCGGGAACGGGGAGATGAAGAGGGAAGCCGGAGGCTCCACTTCGAGGCGAGGAGAACAAGGGGGGAGTCTCCCAACGAGCGCAGAACCTGCGAAGGATGCCTCCGTCGCAAGAGGTAGTCTGCCAGTACGAACAGGTGACCTGGACTGCGGCGGTCTGGGAGGGAGAAGTCGCTGTCCGCGCACCAGCGAAGGGGCGATAGAGGAGGAAGCAGAAGTCGGGAGAGCGGGTTCCTCCTGCGTCTGAAGGCAAGCCACGAAGAGGGGTTGTCGGAAGGACGAGGAGGTCCTGTGTCCAAAGATCGCATCGCCAAGCGCAGAGGGCCTGCCAACTGCAACCAGTCCCAGCGGGTGACGTGCCGCGAAGTCAGGTTCGCGGGCCAGCGGACGGCCGACGAGTGGAATTCGGGAGAAGGAGAGCGCCTTAACCGCCGAGACCAGCAACGACGCAGAGAGGGGCAGTGGCGAGGTCAGGGGGAATCCGGGAGCCGAGCTAAGAATGTCCGTCCAGCGAAGCCGATGTGGCGCAGCACAGGGGAGATCGGCACCAGGGCAGAGAGATCGCCGGAGGACAGCCTCCAGAGGCGGAGTACAGAAGACCGAGGGAAGGAGATCAGCCGCCGCACTCGTCAGGAGGAGGAGCTGGAGCCGCAGTCAGGTGGGGACCGCCGCGCCCGCAGCTACCCACGGGCTAGAACGGCAAGGACTGGATCCGAGGCTCGTGAAGACGCACCAAGTTGCGGTCGGTCACCAAAACCATTCCCAGGTGAACAGACGGCGAGGGCGAGAGGTCGGACCGTAGGCGCTGACCAGGGCGACCAGGCGAGCAACCGGAGGAGGAGCATCCCTGCCCTACGAGGAGGAACCACTGACTGATACCGCAGAAGCAGGTCGACCAAGGAGGAGAATGGCTGGCGGAAGATCGAAGGTCCCGGGCAACCAAGGCATCCACGATCCACGCAAGGACCCAGGGCTGAGGGGAGACCACACCAAGGAGGCCGAGCTGGAAACGGTCCCGTCGACGGCAAGCGAAGACAAAGGCGGGGGCGGGAGGCATGGGGACGCGTAGAAGCAACGGGTAGGTCCAGGCTGGCGGCGACAACCAAGGGCTGAAGGCGACGCAAAGGGTCCGAGGCGGGGGAGCCGTGCCGAGCGATGAGCAGCATCGCAACTTCCCAAAGAAGAGCGGAGACCTGCGCGCGAAGGGCGAGGGCCTTGGTCCGAAAGGGCGGGAACCCAATCCACACGGGTGGCGTTGGGCCCACAGGCCTAGAAGGGTTCCTTCAGAGACTGCCAGGCAGGGCCGAAGGGCGCGGGTACCCACAGGAGCACGGTAGAGCTGCGACGTCGCATCAGGGGAGATGGTCAGGCAGGAGCCAGGCCGCCACGAACGAAGGAAGGCAAGGGGCGGAGGGTTCGAAGCCACGCGGAAGATCCGCTAGAGCTGGGAAGGGTTGCCGCAAGCACGGGCGCCGGCGGAACCACCGGAGGCCGCGAGCACGAAGGGAGCGAGAGGCCAGCGAACCGGGGAGCCGAAGGCTAAGACGCCAGCAGGCCAGAGACGAACGCAGGACGCCGAGTCATCCCCCGGAGAGGGTCGGGGAGACGCCGGAGGCGAAGGGTGCAGGGAGCGGGGAAGAGGATGTCCCGAGGAGAACGACAGCGCCGCACCAGGCAAAGGTCGACAGGGACCCCGGAGGGAGTCGAGGGGCGGGCGACGACCGTCGGGCGCCGCAACTATCCAGGCGACGAGGGCGAGGAAGTCGATCCCCACTGCACTGGGTGTACCCCTAGGGGCACCCAACCAAGCGCTAACAGCGCGACGTAGCTTCACTTCGGTGAACAGACGAGAACCGGTGAAACGTGGAAGGCCGTAGGCGCCAGGGGAAACGGCCCGAAGTCCCGAGGTACAAGAAGGCCGATCCAGACGCAGTGCGCGAAGCTCAAGTAGGGGGCACGTAGCTGGCTGGGGACTCGACGGCGGAGTCAGCGGGTTGGAAGGAGGGGCCATAAGCCACGTAGGGTACCAACAGGCGATAAGGGTCGCGGTGCCCGGGGCTCAAGGAGGGGGCACAAGCGGCTAGGCGACTCGCCGAAGGAGTCAGCGGGCCCAGAGACTGAGGTCGAAGTGCCGAAGTGAGAACGAAGGAGACAAGGTCGCGGTGCCCGGCTCAAGGAGGGGGGCACACGGACTTAAGCTGGGGCCGAAGGCCGACGCGTGAACTAATTGGCGACCAGGTCGCGGTGCCCAGGGCTCAAGGTGGGGGCACAAAGCGGCTCGGCGATTCGCCGGAGGAGTCCGCAGGCTTAGGAGGGGCCGTGAGGCCAACGCGTCAACAATAGGCGACAAGGTCGCAGTGCCCGAGGCTCAAGGAGGGGGGCACGTAGCCGGCTTGGTGACTCGCCGGAGGAGTCAGCGGGTTGAGCAGGTCCGAAGGCCGACGCGTAGACAAGTTAGCGACAAAGTCGCGGTGCCCGGGGCTCAAGGAGGGGGGCACGTAGCCAGCTAGGCGACTCGCCGGAGGTGTCAGCGGGCTTAGATGGGCCGAAGGCCGGTGCTTAAGCTAATTAGCGACAAGGTCGCGGTGCCCGGGGCTCATGGAGGGGGGCACGTAGCCGGCCTGGCGACTCGCCGGAGGAGTCAGCGGGCTCAAGAGGGGCCGCGAGGCCAAGCGTCAACTTCTTTTTTTTTTTTTTTTTTTTTTTTATGTAACAGGCGACAAGGTCGCGGTGCCCGGGGCTCAAGGAGGGGGGCACGTAGCCAGCTAGGCGACTCGCCGGAGGAGTCAGCGGGCTTAGAAGAAGGGCCAAAGGCCGACGCTTAACTAATTAGCGACCAAGGTCGCGGTGCCCGGGGCTCAAGGAGGGGGGCACGTAGCCGGCTTGGCGACTCGCCGGAGGAGTCAGCGGGCTTGAGGTTTGGCCGAGGGGCCGACGCGTGAACTAAGGCGACACGGTCGCGGTGCCCGGGGCTCCTTTTTACGGGAGGGGGGCACGTAGCCAGCTTGGCGACTCGCCGGAGGAGTCAGCGGGCTTAACGCGTCTACGAATAAGCTACAACTTACCAGGGACGAGAGGAGTGGCTATCCCATGTCCGAGGGCAGCTGGAACAATTCCGCCGTGCCGCGGAAGGTCCCAAGGAGGCGGAAGTCGAAGTCGCGGGTCACTCGGCGGTGGAACACCGGAGTAGAGACCAAGAACCTCCAGTCAAGCAGGGCAGCCAGCGCAGCCGATGACAGAGGAGCAGGTGGCAGCCGGTCTACAGTATGGCGGACACCAGGCCACTGGAAGCCGCCGTCCTGGGCAGCAACGCACTTGGTACTGCAACACATACCCATACATGAAAGGTGACGGGCGGCGAGCAACTAACGCCGCCAGATAAGGCTCCGAATTAACGAGCAAAACTCACCGGTAAATGCGGAGAGAAAACAAACAGAAGTCCGAGCCAAGCACGACGTCCGGCCCCGCCGGGGGAGACGTAGGTAGCGGTCAAGACTTTACCTTTACATGGCGGAACTGCAGAGGGACGAAGCACAA
This sequence comes from Semisulcospira habei, assembly GCA_036245525.1. Taxonomy (NCBI): domain Eukaryota; kingdom Metazoa; phylum Mollusca; class Gastropoda; family Semisulcospiridae; genus Semisulcospira; species Semisulcospira habei. The sequence continues at coordinate 4,819 of BTPG01000128.1, read as the reverse complement.
AGCACCGGACACTAGGTCACTGGAAGTCGCCGAACTGGGAAGAGGCGCACTTGGCAACTGCAACCCAAACCCAAACATGAAAGGCGACCAGCGGCGGGTAACAAACCCCGCCATTTAAAGCTTCGAAAATTAAGAGACACGCGAAACTGACAGTGAATGCAAAGACAAACAACAGTAGCTCGAGCGAAGCCCGACGTCCGGCCCAGCCAGGCGAGACGTAGGAAGTGGCCGATACTCCACCTTTCCATGGCGGAACGGCAGAGTGACGAAGCACAAAGTACCAGACAGTAGGTCACTGGAGGTCGACGTACTGGGGAGAGGCGCACTAGATAACTGCAGCCCATACCCAAACATGAAAGGCGACCGGGGGCGGGTAACAAACCCCGCCATATAAAGCTTTGAAATCAAGAAACACTCGAAACTCACCGTGAAATGCGGAGAGAAACCAACAGTAGCTCGAGCGAAGCCCGACGTCCGACCCAGCCAGGCGAGACGTCGGAAACGGCCGAGACATTACCTGTCCATGGCGGAATGGCAGGGATTGATTGTACATTGCTTAACGTCCCGACAGCAACAAGGCTTTCTCAGGACGTGCCTGCACTGCTTGTGAAAAAAAATAAATAAACAGAACATTGAATGTATGTCGCCATCTGGTCAAATACGTTAAATAAACCTAACACATGGGGCCTAAATAAAGCTAAGACCATTTAGCAACACACATCCAATATCAAGAGCTACAGGCAGTGCAGACAGTAGGGAGAGTTTTAAAAAGGCAAATACAGGTGAATGGACAAAGGGTAGACAGAAACACATGCCCCAGAATAGAGAGAAAAACTCACCCTGTGGGGCTGACCAGGGTGACCCTGGGAACTAAAAAGTACCTAACCCCACCCAGGTCCCCCAGGGCGGAATGGCAGGGAGACGACGACGGGAGCCTAGAAGGTTCCAGGGCCAGCCAAGAGCACGAGGCACAGACGAGGGCTAGCAGAGAAGACGGAGGCCACGCCAGAAGCAGTAGACGAGAGGCAAGGCGAAGGCAGGCCGGCAAGGGACGGTCGAACCGTACACAGTCTTTCCAAGGGTCAGAGGCTCAGGAAAAAGCGTCCGAACGCTAACAGCGAAGTAGACAACTGGCTAAAGGAGACACCACCTGGCGCCTGACCGGATGGGCAGGGGAGGCTACTCTCGTCCCTGTTAGGGATCCCCGAAAGCTCTCTCGTCCCTGTCAGGGATCCCCGAGAGCCTCCTGGGGGGGACCCTTTGGGTCTTAGGCTAAAATTGGTAAGCAAGTAGACTATTTCCAGTTAGTCATGTCATCGGTAATGTGTTTTGAGGAAACAAAGGGCTCGGTAGCTGAACGCGTCTGACTTACCTTCCAGCTGTAAGAGTAGCTAAGCGTACACGTCACCAACAGGCAGTGGCTGGAAGCCGACCCGGAGAGTGGAGTTGAGCCGAGGATATCCCTGCAGCCTCGCTCGGGGCGACGGTACTTGAGACGGACATGCGGCGGAATGCTGCCGTTGGACATGTAACGATCAGCTGACCTAAGGGTAGTCCCGACAGATGTTCACTAGGTTCTTCCCACCCCGTGGTCCCGCTGACCGCCTGAAGGTAGAAGGGTGAAGACACGCAAGAGCCGCATGGCCCAGCCTTCTCGTCCCACCGCCGGTGTAGGTACCTACCGCGGCTGGAGCATCCTGTCTCGTCTAAGCTGGTGCAGCAACCCCCCAGTAGCTGCGGCCGTGTTACCGACGTGACATCTCGTCGCAATGCTGCGCCGAGTCCACTGCTTCCATCCCGGGAACGGAAGCGTGTCCTGCCGAGTCCCCGAACGCCACTCTGGCGATCCGACTCTGCGCTGGTCTCCAGTCCAGGGTGAGGCGGTGGCCGTGACTGGACCCTCCAGTGAGGACTACCGGCGCTGAAGCCCGTTCTCGCGCCTGATCTCTAACAGAGGGCATGGTGGCTGCTGATGCTTCGCCGTGAGACCAAGCTCACGGCGCCCCAGGACCTGACCGCACGACGCGACTGCGAAGGTTGCCGGTTCTAACGCCGGCTCGCGTCCTGAGTCGGCGGTGGCGACATCTCACTCCCACGGTAAGGGCCACTCGCCTGGGCTGTGGCGCGTCCGGTGTTGTTTGTTCCCCCGAGTTGGAGTCGGCCAGAGACCGCGGTCGACTCTCCATAGCTGGATGCGCCACCCTCCCACCAGGGGCATATCCGCCGGGTAGAGACCACTCGCCTGGACTGTGGTGGCTACCATCCTTGTCTAGGGTGTCTTGTCTCGAGGCCTAATCCGTAGCGCTCGAGGATCCTCGACCGGACAGAGACCACTCGACTGGACTGTGGTGTCTGCCGGCACTCACTCACGCGGTAAGGGCCACTCGACTGGTCTGTGGCGCCTACCGGTGATGGATCTTCCTCCGTGCTGGTGTGGGCCATCGTGGTGGCAGACGCTCCCTAGCTGGTCCGCCGCCCCACCAGTCAGGTGTAACCAGGGGTTGAGACCACTCGACTGGACTGTGGTGGCAACCCTTTGCTATCTTAAAGGTGTCTAATCTCGAGGCCTAGTCCATGGCGCTCGAGAATCCTTGACCGCACAGAGACCACTCGACTGGACTGTGGTGGCTGTCGGCTGTAATTCCTTGACCGCACAGAGACCACTCGACTGGACTGTGGTGGCTGTCGGCTGTATTCCTTGACCGCACAGCGACCACTCGACTGGACTGTGGTGGCTGCCGGCACTCACTCACGCGGTAAGGGCCACTCGACTGGACTGTGGCGCCTACCGGTGATGGATCTTTCCTCCGTGCTGGTGTGGGCCATCGTGGAGGCAGAAGCTCCCTAGCTGGTCCGCCGCCCCACCAGCCCGGGGTAATCAAGGGATAGAGACCACTCGACTGGACTGTGGTGGCTACCCTTTCCTTATCTTTATGTTGTCTAACCTCGAGGCCTAGCCCATGGCGCTCGAGCATCCTTGACCGCACAGAGACCACTCGCCTGGACTGTGGTGGCTGTCGGAACTAGAGCTGGGCTCGCGCCTAGTCGTGGCAGTGCCAGCTCACTCCCTCAGAAGGACCACTCGACTGGACTGTGGCGTACTGGATTGGGACTTTCCCCCGTGCTGGCGACGGTCGGTCGTGGCAGTAGATACTCCATAGCTGGGTCTACTGTTCTCCAGCCATGGGGCGCAGTCCAGGCATGGGTGTTTGATCTCCGAAACAACCTGCACCCTTTTCAGTGAATAAACATATCAAAACATTTTGCCAGAATAGCCGAAAGAGCAAATGCCGAGTAGTACAGAATGTATTTCATAGAACATCAAAATACCAAAACACACAAATTGCTATATAATGGGTAAACAGATTAACCCTTTTGCACATGCAGTTACCAGGACTACTAACCCCTTCGGTGTCGGCAACAAACCACAGCCGACAGCCAAGGGCAAGCCAGCTGCAAACAGTACCAGAGGCTGCATCCACACGGGGCTTAACACTTCGACTGAACATGTAGAGGGACATCCGTAACCGAGCAGGCAACTGGCATGCTCGTCACTCGGCCAGTGGCACTGCCCACAACGCGAGCAGGTGCGGGCTCGCCTGAACTGCAAAACAAATATCACAAAGCCTACAAGGGAGCATGCCCCCAAGGGCCCGCAATACGAATCCACGTGTAAGAACGAAGATAAGTGTACGGCGCAAGCCAACGCCCGGCGCTCTAACCTCCCCTGAGCGCCCGACGTAGGCAATAGCCGAGGTTTTACCTTGCCATCCGAAGAAGCCGGGTACCAACACCAGTCGAAGACCAACCAGAACACCGCGGCGTCCAAGACCTCCGGCTGAAGGCAGGCTCGACGCAATCCCGGTCCGTGAAAGGAGTCCACGCCGGCGCCGCTGGCACGCCCGGTCCCCGAAGTTAGAACCACCGCCGACGAATTCAGGAAGCGTCCACCTACACCAGACACCCTGAAAAGTCTCGGCGCCGAGCAGAGGTGAGGCCCCACGACGAGCGAAGAGCCACGAACAGTCCGGCACCGAGCCGTGCCGATCACACGAGCCAAGGTCACGTCAGGTCTAAGGCACAAACCGGTGAGGAAAGTCTCCCAGGAAGCGTCCAAGCCTACCACCGGGCACTCCGAGGCTAGCAGAAGAGTGAAGGAGGGTACAGAGCACACGTAGTGGGAAAACACACAACGGCCCGACCGGCCACGCGGTGCGTGAGCACAGTTCACAATGGCGCCGTCTCGACAGGTTACGTCCCAAGAAGACCGACGCAGAATTTCACCCGAACGCGTCCAAGCGTAACGCTGGGTACTCCGAAGCTATCAGAAGGGCGAAGGAGGGGTCAGAACACACGCAAAGTGAAACAGTCTACGGCCCGACCGGCCACGAGGCGCGTGAGCACAGTTCACAATGGCGCCACCTCTACCGGTCTAAGTCTCGGGGCCGACGCAGACCTAGTCCACACGAAAGCGTCCAAGCCTAACACAAGGTAGGCGAAGGGAAGTCCCTCCTAAAACCACACGACAGGTTATTCCTCTCTTCATTAATTCCACCACCAACACAGGTCGAAGCTTTTCTTAGAGTAGGAGACGTACACAACCTTCCGCGACTAGCAAAGAAAACTGACTGGCGTATAAGCGCTGTAGCGCATGCGTGGTTGAACCGGAGGCGAGGCTACCCGGGTTTCCGCCTAGGCTATGGCGCCCCTCTCCTGCCATCATGACCATACTCGTACACAACAATTTTGGGCTAAAATTAGACTAGCTAAGAAACCATTCCTTACAGTAATACCATCGGTAATGTGTTTTGAGAAAACA
>BTPG01000127.1:0-49726 GCA_036245525.1 Semisulcospira habei | reverse complement strand
CAATGAAATCATAATCTATCAATGAAATCATAACCAATCCATGCAATCATAACACAAATCCAAATACAACGATGGTAGAAATCATGGCGAGAAAACTCGCTATCGACAGCCAAAGGGTTAAACATGCCCCAGCCCACACCAGATCATCTACCATGCTATAGCAGCGACAAGGGAGGCAACAACTCTAAGGACAGCTGGTAGTAGTTATGAGCGGCAGATCTCAGCAATCAGTCATGTAGTGCAAAATTCCGTGTGGACTGAAAGAGCTTAAAAATGATATAAAGTAATGTACATGATAGTTAAGTCCGATCCCTCTGTGTCCTTTGGCCCCAGTGGGCTCCTCGACAATAAACGTTGTTCTTGTATAAAACGTGCGCGTGCAACCAATACACGTCAGAGACACTCCTACACCACTAAACAGAAATAAAGGGAGGGAATAAGGAAAGAACTAGCTGTGATTTTTGGAATCTTCAGTTCCCCAGTAGCAAAATGTCTTCGGGCACACGGCGGCCGTCGTAAGAGAGCACGAAAGACGCGGACAGGTCATATACGTACCTCACTCGGTTCCTCCGCCCACTTGTCGTCAAACTGCCGCGTGGTGTACTGGTAACAATCGTCATCACCCCTCTCTCTCACGCTCAGCGCCTCAGCCCACGCCAAACAGTCGTCGTCGTCGTCGGTGCTGCTGCTACTGTCATCCGAGTCTTGTTGGAAAACGTCCAAGTCGACAAGCATGTCCGGAGTTTCGCCGCCAACATCCACATCGTCGTCTTGATGCCCGGGGACGTAGTCGATAATTTTCACTGGACCGCCGTACGGGATGGTTTCGTCGTCGTCATCATCATCGTCGATCTTCAACGAACTGGCGCAGCTCAGTGTTGCACTATCGTCAGCGGTCTCGGATGGACTATCACAGCTCAGTGTTGCACTATCGTCAACGGTCTGATAAAATGTGTCGTAGTCAATGATCTTGACCGGGCTGACAACTTCATCGATTTGTAACGGACTGGCACAGCTCAATGTTTCATCATCATCATCATCCTGTAGACAGGGGGCGCAGTCAACGATGTTGGCTCCCAAGATGATGTCGTGCGTCACGTCGACACTTTCCCCGCCTTCATCGTCGTAGTCGATAACCATGCCCTCTTCTCTGTCGTCGCTGTCCACGCTATAGATGAGAATGTTGCCGTACGAGTCCGTGTACTCGTACTGACGGCCTTCACCCTGTGCTGCGTGCGCCATGCTGTGTACAGAAGACAAGAAATACTAGTGATATCGCCCGGCAAAGGCATAGACTCTCAAGAGGCATAGATGTTCATGAGCCCTCCGGGCACATGAGCATCTATGCATTTTGGAGACGCACGCATATGTGATAAAAGAACAACCAAGCTAGAGAGAGAGAGAGTTACGTCCTGTTTAGAATATGTCTGCGTGGTCATCAGTGACGGAGTTGCCTCTTTTACGTCACCGCCACTGTCTGACTTTCTCCAGATGTCAAGGTATTTTTTACTGTTTTATTTTTTTTTTTCTAAAAGGATTTTTTTTTTTACCGAAGAAGTTGAAAGGGTACAAAGCTGGCTAACGAACTCATCCAACATCTTTCTCCAAACTAGCTATATCGGGTCACCTGAATGCTCTTCTGAAAACGTGACGATGTGTGTGTGTGTGTGTGTGTGTGTGGTGTGTGTGTGTGTGTGTGTGTGTGGCGCGCGTGCTTGTTAGTGTGTGCATGCGCGCGCGTTCCAAACATCTTCAAGAGACATAGATCCTCATGCGCTCTCCGGGCTCATGAGGATCTATGCCTCTTGGGGATGCGTGCGCGTCTGAAAAGAGAGAGCGCGTCGCGCGCTAGAGAGAATTACGTCATATTTTTACAGTATTATGTCAATGTCTGCGTGGTGACGGAGTTGCCTCTTTTACGTCACCGCCGCTGTCTGACTATTTATAGGAGTCAAGTTTTTTTTGTTTTTACTGTTTTTATTCTTTTCTGAAAAGAATTAATTTTTACTAAAGAAGTTGAAAAAATACAAAGCTGGCTAACGAACTCATCCAATGTTTTTCTCCAAACTAGCTATATGGAAAAGTTCAAGTAAATATGACAAAAAATCACGGACTACAATATTAACTACATATACTGACGTGTTCTTCCGATGATTCCCAAAATGTCGGGTTTCTTTTGCTCGTCAGTAAACATAGCACACCCGTTTAACCTGATATTGTGCGTTACAGTTACACGAAAGGAAATGAATCAGAAAATATCCGCGTCATGGCAATACAGTCAGAACTGACATGGGAACGGTAGGCGTGAGCTGCTGTGGAAATGGAAAAAGCAAACTGCGTGTCGATGCCGCGTGTCCGAAATGACAAACCAGGACTTCAGTATTGATGACGCGAGTCAAACTCACAGGGCGGGAAAAAAACGCACACTTAGAAATATAGGTCATTCGACTTTTAATTTTTTTTTTGTTATCAGTGTTTAACCCGGACACTGCCGATAAAAAACCCCGGACACCACGCTACTGCAAGAGGTATAGATCCTAATGAGCCCCCGCAAATGAGGATCTATGCCTCTTGCTGAGACCAAATTGTATCCATGTTTCTTGGACGGTTTTATCTTCAGTTTGGTCGTCGTTTCATAAACCAAGATTTCAAAAATAAACTCACGTACCTACTGCGACTGGGAAAGGGTTATGCATTGACAAACACAGTGCTATCGGTAATTAAGCGGTTTTTTTTTAACCCACAGAACGGTATCGTGACAGATCAGACAACGGAGGTCACCAGACGGCGAGAGGTCCGCAATAATGGTCGCGGTACGGTAAACAGACAACAGGAAAACACACCAGGGGAAAATAAATAAGCAAAGAGTGTCAAAAGCGACTTACCTAAAACAACAGGCCGACTTTACACGACAAACAGGGGAACAAAGAAAACACGAAGCAGCAACACAGGACACCCAACACTTTTGCACACGGTAGGTAGCAAGACTTGTTGCAGAACAGCAACAATAGGCAGAAGGGCAATACAAGACTCCACACAGGAGAGCAAAACAAGACTGACAGCAACACACGACTGTGGACAAGGAGCACTGCGGAACGCGCGATGTGAACGATGTGACAGCTGGAATGCAACTGGTGTCTTGGCTATGCTATGCTATTTTAGAAAGGGATCGGGACTTCCAGCTTTCGCTGATTTCGTCCAGGGGGGTTGGGGCGGGGGATGGGGGGGAGGGGGTTTATTTTGACTGTTGCTGATGTACGCGCATCGCTTTATTCTATCCTTCATCATGCCTGTCCGCGCCTTGGGCGGTTGGGTCGTTGGGGAGAGCCCGTGCTCCAGTGGGTGTCCGGGTCCCGGTCTCGCTGGGTCGATGGTGTGGTTTGCCTTCTCTCTCCTTCCTTGTTTGTTTATATGTATTTAACTAGGGGGTGCTCGTTGAGCAGGTGTATTGTGAGTTTGGTGGTGGTGGACCATGTTGTAGGGTCAGGGTTTATGAGGCCTTCTAACGTGAGGGGCGAGTTCAGTCTTTCTGCTATTGTGGCTCTGGTTTCTTCTATATTTTGGCAGTCTAATAGTACGTGTTCCGTAGTGAGTATGTAGCCGCATGTGCATACTATTTGGTTCGGGTGGACTAGGTATCTTTCGCCCCCCAATCGGACTCTTGTTAGCCGTGATTGGTCTTTCCTCTTGCCTTGAAGAAGGGTGGGTATGTTGTTAAGTACCCTTGTGAGATTTTTCCGTCTCCCTCTTTTGGTCTGGTGGAATTCTTTTACCCATAGTTTTTGAAAGGCGGGTCTTAGTGCATTGGACCTCTCGTTAGCTGACAGTGGTAGGTTGAAGAAGGTCGATTCTTGATCGAGGCCTTTCTTCGCTACTCTGTCTGCACTTTCATTGCCTGGGATCCCCACGTGGGAGGGGACCCACATGATTTTGATCGTTTTAACCGTGATCTGCGAGTTCTGCTGCTTGTACTCTAATCAGGTATGTTAGGTCTTCTCTGAATGAGTCTAGGTTTTGGATCGCTTGGATTGCTGACAGCGAGTCCGTCACTATGAGTATGTGTTTGTTTTTCTGTAGGTCACTCTTTATTGCCTTATAAGCTCCTAGGATGGCCGTGAGTTCAGCTGTGAAGACCGCTGAGTGATCTGGTAGCTTTATGGCCCGGTCCGATTTGTTGGGGACGTGGATACCTAGTCCGGTTGCGTGGGTGGTTGGGTCATGGGACCCGTCTGTATAGATGAGTGCGTAGTTTTTGTATGTAGTGTTTTTTTTAATGTCAAACTCCATTTTCATTTTGGGCCCGTCTACTGTTTTCTGATACTTAGTTAGGTCCAGATCTACTTCTATTTGTGGGAGTCTCCATGGTGGCGCCTTTATTTGTATGATCGGTGTTCTGCTTGGTAGTTTTAGGTTTATAGAGGCTTCGATTTCCTGGACTACGGTTTTTATTTGTGGTGTTTGGTTGCGTTTGCCTCTGGTTTTGTGGTCTGTGGTGAGAGTGAATTTGGCCGGGTGGTCTTCTGGCATACATACTGTTTTATAATATAGGTTAGCCGCTCTTTCCTTTATTATGAGCGTTATGGGTTTTTGCCCACTCTCTGCCAGTACAAGCAGGTTTGGGGTGTGTCTGGGGACCCCCAGGGCCACTTTCAAGGCGTCCGCTTGTACTGACATCAGCTTTTTGGTTTGACTTTTGTTTAGGTTGGTAAGTAGTGGGGCTGCGTAGAGTAGTCTGGACATTACGAAGGCGTGATATAGGTTTAGGAGTGATTTGGGGTCAGTGCCCCAGTCTGCTCCGCTGACCTTGCGCATTAGGTTTATTCCTTTCCTGGCAGACTGGCATATTTGTTCAATATACGGTGTCCAATTGTTGTTTTTTGTGAATGTTACTCCTAGGAATTTGATGCTTTGGCCATATTCTATCTCTGTTTTACCAATTTGTAATTTGGGGATCGGAGCTTTCACTTGGTATTTTGGACTTTGGTTGGTCCTAAATATAATTGCTTGGGTTTTATTGGGGGAAATTTTGAGGCCTGCTCTTACTAGCCAATTTTCTATTCTTGTTAGGTCTTGTTGGAATTCCTGGAATCCTACTAATTCCCATTTAAACTTTCTTTGTCTGCTCTTGATCTTTCCTATTAGTGAGGTGTCGTCGGCGAATTGCATTATTTTATTATGCCTGACGACGTGCTGTAGGCCTGTGAGCAGGAGTGTGAATAGGATGGGGCTTAGTACCGATCCTTGTGGTACCCCGTTGTCTAAAGTGTGTTCTTTAGATATCGAATTACCTATTCTTACTGTTATTTTTCGGTCTGCCAGGAAGCTTTTGACAAAGTTATACATTTTGTTTGTTATTCCGAGGTCGCCCAGCCTGCTGAGTAGTTTTTCGTGCCAAACCATGTCGTAGGCTTTCTCTATATCAAGGAAGATTCCTATGAGTTCGGTTCCCCTCTCTCGGTGGGTGTTTAGGATTTCTTGTTGTAGTGTGGTTAAGTGATCGAGTGGGCTGTGATTCTTTCTAAATCCACTTTGTTGTGGGGGTAGAATGTGGTGTTTATCGCAGTGGGTCATGAGTCGGTGTTTGAGTATTTTTTCTAGTGTTTTGCCCAGCTGGGATGTTAGCGCAATGGGCCTATAGCTGTCGGGTTGGTGTGTTGGTTTTCCTGGTTTCGGGAGGGGAAAGACTAATGCTTTTTTCCATTGTGTGGGGAATACTCCTTTTGTGTATATGTCATTAAACAAGGTAACTATTGCTTTTTTCATGGTGGGGTGGCTTTTTTGTATCATCTCGTATGTGATTAGGTCTATGCCGGGGGCTTTACCTTTCCCGGCGGTTCTTAGGGCTTGGGTTAGTTCGAGTATCGTTATCTCGCTATCTAGTTCGTAATTGTTTGACTGGGGTGGTTGTTCGAAGCAGGTACTCAAATGGGGTTTGAGGTCCCTGAATTCTGGTGTTAAGTTGTCATTTGAGCTGGCTTGGCTAAAGGTGTGGGCTAGTATTTCTGCTTTTTCTTGGTCTGTGGCGTACACTATGTTTTCTTTTTTGAGGGATGGCATGCTACTTCTCGGACCGTTGTTGATGGCTTTAATTTTGTCCCAGCTTTCTTTGATCTTGGTGTTGATGTTAATTGATTCCGTGAAGGCATGCCAGTCTTCTTTTTTGGCTTCTTTAATGGTGCGGTTTGCTATGGCTTTGGCACGATTGTATTCTATCCTATTTTCGGGCGTTTTGTGTTTTTTCCAGATTTGGAGCTTTCTTTTTCTGTTTTTTACTTCTCGATCACAGGCCTTGGTCCACCATGATTTCCCTGGCTTTCCAATATCAGATCTGCCAGGTGTGCATTCCGTGACTGATCTGATAATGTGGTCTGTGATGTGGGCCGTTTTATCGTCTATGCTGTGGTTCTCATCCCAGTTTGGGGTAAGCCTAGTTATTTCGTGGTATGTTTCCCAGTCTGTTCGTTTGGTGTTGATTTTTTTCGGGGCTCCTGGGTTTGGTGGTAGGGGACTTTGGCTTTTATCATTGATTGTTATTAGCATCGGAAAGTGGTCACTTCCTAGATTGTCACTATTTACTTGCCATTGGGTTTCCACGGCGATGGTGTTGGTGGTTATGGCTAAGTCTAGTGCATTCATGTTGTCACTGCTCCCCTGGGCGAACATGTGGGTGGGTTCGCCTGTGTTTAGGATACATCGTTGGGTCTCATTTATTGCTGTTTCTATTTTTTTCCCTGCTGCGTCTGCTGTTACTTGATTTTCGTCCCATTGCGGGCTTTTGGCGTTAAAGTCCCCTATCACTATGTCCCCTGCCAGTAGTAGGTCTTTAAGATGTTCTATTGGTATTTGGTTATAGACTCTTTGGTTTGGGATGTAGACGTTTACTATTTTGAGTTTGCGGTTTGTGGGTGTGGTTATCTCTCCTATTATAGATTCTATGGTGTCTTGGCCGCAACTGCCCTCCTTATATACCCTGCGCTCTCTGTCCTGCGCGGCAGCTAAGCACAACGTCCCGCGCGACAGCTAAGCACGTCCCGCGCGACAGCTAAGCACAACTCCACCCACACCCGTGACAAACAACTCACCCCGAGTGCAAGACGGATAATAGAGCGGCCTCTGTTAATCCTTCTCGGACCAGGGCCAGATCCATGACGTGTGAAAGGAGCGGCACGCTTGATCGACCGCTGGTGTGCCTGAGGGATGTGCCTGAGGGAGCTGTTTGACCCCCACAGAGACCAGGTGACTTCCCTCCAAACCTGACTTATTGTTTGCGGTTTACACTCTCGCTAGTCCCGTGACAAACAACTCACCCCGAGTCTACCGACAACAATAGGTTGGCCCCGACTCTCATCATATTGACTCTGACACCGCCATGACACGAACCTTATTGTTTGTGCTTGTACATTCTCCCCAGACCCGTCACAGACAACTCACCGCCAAAGAAAAACAGAAAAGAACTGTTCTACGTTGTTTCCACATCACCGAGAAGAAGGATCTTTGATCCGAAACGTAGTGTTTCATGTTTCTAACTTAAAGGGCTTTCAACCTCTATTTTCTGTTTTCCTTTCACATACGTCACTTACAACTAGCAGCTGACAAATAAGTGGCAGCACAAAATCGGATTATTTGGGTGGCCTTCTCAGCGGCGGTAACTGTTGATTTAAAACGAGCTGATTCAGCTTGGAGCTGGCAAAACCTTTGTTTGATATTGCGTATGAGTCCATTCAGCAGGATATGCATCGACCATGATAGTTCAAGGGTGGTGTAGGAACGGCTTGGCGCCTATAGGCGCCAAGCTGTTCCTACGCCACCCTTAAACTACCATGCTCAACCTGTCTCCCGAACCGCAACTGTCCTCTTCAGAGGACAACTGCAACGTTAGGGACTGCGACGTTCGTTCGTTCCATTTTTATGTCCCACTGGCACATAAGTGATCGGGGAGAGCTAATAAAGCACTAGCTGACAATAACACAACATGGTCAGATATGTTTAACTAGGGTTAAAAAAGGATCGCAAGTTAATTTAATTTGATTTAATTTAATTTAATTTAGCCTCTCAGCCACGACATTGGTCCACTATGTACAAAACAGAGTATTACTTTACTTCCAATTAAAATCAATGTTAAAATTTCAGGACCACCATTAAAAATATATTTCATTAGAAGTTTAAAATCAAGAAAAGTTAAAATTTATTTACAGTAAGACTAAAAATAGAGACAAAAACCAATTTTCTTTTGGCCGGTGTCCTGGTCAGACCTGCTGCTTCACTGTTTGTGGATCAGTTGTGTGGATCACACATTGTGTCTGCTGATCTCTACAGCCTACAGCCAGGTCGTTTAGACCATATTGGACCAGTGATAGTATGAGATTACCTGGAGTCAACGTGGACTTAATTTACTATTTAAAAATCCAACTTAAAATTCCAAGATCACCTATATAAAAGAATGTTTAAAAATAGTTCCGGTTTCCGTCATATTTTTTCATGAGCTATTTATGAACAGAAAGCCAATATGTACAATCCTTATAAAAGCTGCCCGCGCGGCAGGCTTACAAGATCGCGTATGTACCGTAGAAAGTAACAGAGTAATGTTACAGGATGCGTGCGCATCAACAAAAGGATTGCGCCAGCCTAGTAATTTATAGACAGATCGACGCTGATAATATGCTCATATCAGTCTATCGAGTGGAGGTATTTGCATTACCGTACTAACCCTGATTACAGTATCAGGGTCAGCCGATTCCAAGACAGTATGCATAGCCGAAACGGTCGAATACTGTGTTCTAAAATCATTGCACTCTGCGGCGAAGGCCCCACACTGGAATATCGCATGGTCGGATGTGAAGTCCTCGCCGCAGAGGCAGACCGAATCTGACCATCGGGTCCGCCAGCTATTCGTGAGTATTCTATTAATGACATCGATAGTAAAAATCATTTTATGTATACTGTGATCTCTATTTATCCTATAAGCAAGGACACCAGGACATCTCTCAGCGAGTACTTTCTTTTTAGAGGTGTAATTTTCCCTTATTACTTTTACAATCCGGTTTTTCGCTTCTTTTTCTGTCAACAGGAGTCGGACTGGTTGGACTACAGGTCCGTCCGCAGCGCCTGTCCGAGCAGCCCTGTCAGCGGTTTCATTACCCAGTATGCCAACATGGGAGGGGACCCACTGGAGGGCAGTATCCACTCCCCTGCTAATAAGTTGATGTATAGTAAGTTTTATTTCCATCACTATATCTGGACGGGCAGAATTATCGTCTAATTGGATACTTTGCAGTGCAGCCCTGGAGTCCGAGCATACTAGGAACTAATACATCTGCAACGGCAGTGCCAACGCATAATTTAGGGCCATCAAAATGGCCGTCAGTTCTGCCGTGCATATGGACCAGTCCCTGCCCAAACAGTAGCTTAGTGTTTTCTCCAAAGATGGAATGAACACTCCGCACCCCACATTGCCAGCGTCGTCAACGGACCCGTCAGTATATGCGACGACGGTATGGGGGTAGCTATCGTCAAGATACTCCAGGGCTGCTGATCTTTGCAAATAAGAATTAATTTTGTTTAGTAATGTTAGGAATCTCTATGTTAATAGAGGGAGCAAGGAGGGTCCAAGGGGGCACTGGAGACAATGGAACAGAAAAGATTGTGTGGGGCGCTACTCCGGCCAATCTCTGGACTTCGCAGACTATGGAGGATAGTGTGGGTTCGATTTTTCGCCTTTGTATTGATTTCAATGCTTTTTCGAGGCGATCTATTTTAATTTCATTGTTGAATGTTTCTTGTGCATTGTTGGTAGTTCCGAAGATGCGGTTAATATAGTTGGTACAGCTTTTTATTCTAAACATATCAAGGGGTAAAATATCAGTTAAAGCGTGAACTGCCTTGTTGGATGCATGGGATGGTACTCCCATGATACATTTAAGCGACAGCATTTCCGTGGATTCGAGAGATTTTAGACATTGTTTTGAGGCTGAGGAGAAACACTCAGCACCGTAATTAAGATTGGAACGAACCAGTGCATGATGGAGGTGCAATAGGAGTTTGGTGTTTTTTCCCCATGGTTCGTTCCTAAGTATTCTAATTAAAATTATTGCTTTGTTTGCTTTGAAAATAAGACTGTTTATATGCGGAGTCCAGTTTAATGTGGACGTAAAGAGTACCCCTAAAAATTTTATTTGCTTTGTGACGGTTAGGGGGTGCTTAACACCGTAATTGGTTAGGGTAATTGAAGCTTGAAACTTAACATTACATGGGCTGAAAATAATCAACTGAGTTTTGTCAGAGGCTAACTCAAACCCATTTATTTCTATGACGTAAGTTCACAGTGTGTTATTCGAAACTGTTCCTTGGCAGCACGAGTCGGTTCAGCCGTCCTTGGATCGGTCGTGTCCCTTGCCGGAAGTTTAGTGGGGTCAGTTACCGGTCCTTGGTGTGGGAGGCATTGGTGGAGAAGGAGGAGGCGTACCGGCATTGCACAAAGTCCTCGCTCATCACCCCCAGCTGACAACACGCAACAGGGCCGATATCCCTGCACTAAATCAGGCTGGTGAATGAAACCTTTACACAAGATGAAAATGAAAACCCTTACACAAAATCTTTTTTTTTTTCAAGCGTGTCGGCAACGGTTTTTGTCGCGATGATTCCTGTAGGCGTGTTTGTGTCTCCTGGCTATGATACGACCATAAATGACGTATTCCTTTCTTCTTGTTGTTGGTGTCACCAGATAAGCGTCACGCTGCATCTACAGAGGAATCGGTGTACATCGCCGTGGACTACATCGACCGCTACCTGTACCTGTATGATGACGTCATCAACCTTGGACACCTGTCCATCATGGCCGTCCTCGCGCTATTCGTCGCCTGCAAGTTGGAGGTAAGTGGACATTTGTGATGTTTGCTGGATAACTCATTCAGCCCGACGGCCGTATTTCCCCAATTTCGGAGGCGTCATATAATGACAATGCACCAGTTGTAGGAGATAGATCGACCATGATAATTCAAGGGCAGTGCCAAAATTAGCTTGGCTCCGACAGGCGCCAAGCTAATTTGACACTACCCTTGAATTATCATGGTCGACCCATCTCCTGCTGTAGTGCGTCCGGGCGGAATGGGTTAAGGCTGACATCAGCCAGTACCTTTTTGCTATTTGTGTTTGGGAGCCACAGACCTGACCGCGTAATACCCGACATGGCGATGTTGTGATGCGCGTAATACCGAGACTGTCCCGTATTTTCGTTCTTGCAAAGTTGCGACATTTTCTTGCTGACGTTTGGTTGCTTTTTGTTGTTGGAAGAAACGAAACGAGTTAAAACAAAATGAAACTTACTTGAGGAAATGAAATTTGTATTTCTCAATTGAAGAAGCAGTGTTATTTTTCATACTAGCGTTGCCACTCTACTAAAATGAAATAGAAAAATATGCGTTCGTTTGAATGATCGAATGACGTCACTGTATCTGTTTCGGATACGTCATACATAGTTTGTGATTTTAACCCATTCAGTGCTGCTTGACGTAGACTGTTTCTGTAATCATTCAACACCGAAAGGTCCTAGCTGTCCAACCCCCACCCGGGTCTGCCCAGGGGGACTTGGGTGGGGTTGGCTGCTTTTGGTTTCCAGGGTCACTCTGATCAGCCCCACAGGGTGGGTTTTCTTCTCTGTTCTGGGGCATGTGTTTCTGTCTACCCTTGGTCCATTCACCTGTATTTGCGTCTTCCTACTGTCTGCGCTGCCTGAGGCTCTTGATGTGTGTTGCTGGATGGTCTTGGGTTTATTTGGCGTATTGGACCGGCTGGCGACATACATTCAATCTTCTGGTTTTTTGGTTTTTAACGGGCGGTGCGGGCACGTCTTGAGGGGGTCTTGTTGCTGTTAAGCAATGTGCAACCAACCTAGCCGTCCAATCAACGAGGATTGAAAGTGGTGTCAGCAAGAGGCATAGATCCTCATGAGCCCCCATGACTGCAGTAAGTTAGTGCGACTGCGGGGGCTGATGAGGATCTATGCCTCTTGCCGAGACCACCTTGTGTCCGAGTTCTGTGGACAGTTGCGGCTTTTGGTCTTTCACTAGACACAGATTTCACTACGATGGTCTTTCACTAGACACAGATTTCACTACGTTGGCAGGGGATGCCAAGATCATCACCCTCTACAAGAACAAGGGCGAGAGAAGGGACTGTAACAACTACAGAGGCACCTCCCTTCTCAGCATTGTCGGCAAAGTCTTTGCCCGGGTCATCTTGATCCGTTTGCAGAAGTTGGCAGAACGTGTCTACCCCGAGTGACAGTGTGGCTTCCGAGCTGAGCGGTCAACGGTAGACATGGCCTTCTCCCTCCGTCAACTCCAGGAGAAGTGCAGGGAACAACACATGTCTCTGTATGTCGCTTTTATTGACCTCACCAAAGCCTTCGACCTGGACAGTTCAAGATCCTCTCAAAGATTGAATGCCCGCGCAAACTGCAGAGTATGATGGAATCCTTCCACACTAACATGAAATGGACAGTGCAGTTCAACGGCAGCACATCCGAACCCTTTGACGTACGCAGCGGAGACAAACAAGGCTGTGTCCTGGCCCCTACTCTCTTTGGGATCAACTTCGCTGTCCTGCTCAAGCATGTCTTTGGTAATGCAACAGAAGGAATCTACCTGCGAACCAGATCAGGCTTTTCAACCTTGCCCGCCTCAAAGCCCAGACAATGATACGCGAAGCCCTCATCAGGGACAAGCTGTTCGCTGACGATGCGGCAGTTTCGACCCATAGCCAGCAGGAACTGCAGACACTGATGGACCGATTCTCCCAGGCTTGCAAGGACTTCGGACTGACTATTAGTCTAAAGAAGACGAACGTCCTGGGACAGGACACAGAGACACCGCCATTCATCACCATTGACAACTACGAGCTCGACGTCGTCCACCAGTTCACGTACCTTGGGTCCACCCTCACCGATAACCTCTCTCTGGACATCGAGATCGACAAGAGGATCGGGAAGGCTGCTGCAACTCTTGCACGCCTCACAACTCGAGTGTGGACAAATCCCAAGCTGACTGTGAAAAAAAAGATGGCTGTGTGCAACGCCTGCGTCATCAGCACACTGCTGTACGGCAGTGAGACATGGACCACATATGCCAGACAGGAGAGAAGACCACCTGACCACCTTCCACCTGAGAAGCATCCGTCGTATCCTGGGCATTTCTTGGCAAGATAGAGTGACCAACACCGAAGTCCTGTCCCGCGCTGGCCTTTCCAGTATGTACATGTTGCTCAGACAACGCAGACTGCGCTGGCTCGGCCACGTTCATCGCATGGAGGATGGCCGTATCCCAAAGGACATCCTCTACGGAGAACTAGCAGCTGGGAGAAGAAACACTGGTCGCCCCAAGCTACGATTTGTAGGTGTCTGCAAGAGGGACATGAGAGTACTGGACATTGGCACTGGGTCTTGGGAACGCCTTCCGGATGACCGTGCAAAGTGGAGAAGTACCCTCCACCAACACCTCAAGTCAGGGGAAGAGAAGATGTCGAAAGCAGCAGCAGACAAGCGGGCACGCAGAAAGGAGTGCAACAACTCTATCAAACCAGCGACCACGTACATTTGTGACCTTTGCAGCAGGGACCGCCACTCCCGCATTGGCCTCTACAGTGACAAAAGATGCTGCTTCAAATCCAGCTGAGCAGGCAATCAGAATGCATTATCTATGGTCGATTCAGACCGACGAAGGCCCCTAGTCCTAGCGTAATGCACGCCATATTTACTGCAATACTTCAGAGTTGCACTTTAATTTTTCTTAGATAAATATGTTCGTCGGTTTCTTTGAAATAACCGTTTTAGTCAACAACAAGAACGACAACTCTTTGCCAGTTAGCAGATGAATTTTTCAGAATGCCAAATCGTTTGGTTTTGACTGCCTAAACTAAGAAAAAAATAATGTTTTCGTGTGTGGTGTGTGGTGTGTGTGTGTGTGTGTGTGTGTGTGTGTGTGTGTGTGTGTGTGTGTGTCTGTGTGTGTGAGTGTGTGTGTGTGTGTTGTGTTTGTGTGTGTGTGTGTGTGTGTGAGTGTGTGTGTGTGTGTGTGTGTGTGTGTGTGTGTGTGTGTGTGTGTGTGTGTGTGTGTGTGTGTGTGTGTGTGTGTGTGTGTGTGTGTGTGTGTGTGTGTAGAATCCTTAGAAAAACTGTGAAAACAAATGTCATAAATTTGAAGTGCAATACTTTCAAGTAACTCATTCGCGGCCAGTCGCATAAGCCGCGCATCCGGATGCGGCTGATCTCGAATGAGTTAAAGCGACCCGCTCCAGGGTGTAAAAAATGAATTGGCAATATCTCCTGATCCCTCCACATCCCCCGCACCAAACTCAGCACTTTCGGCCCCCGCTCCTTCTCCGTCTACGGTCCATCCACCTGGAACACTCTCCCACTCTCTCTCCGTCAGAAACACTCTCTCTCCTCCTTCCAGTCCGCCCTCAAAACTCACCTCTTTCAACAGTTCTAGCACTATATCACCACAATCCCCACCCCAAGCTGACTGTCGTAATGTATTAACTATTTGTGGTACGTGAGTCATTGTCTAAAGCGTGCGCATGGACGATTCTTAATGAGCTTGGGGTCAAAAGGTCTCGTGCGCGAAAACGAGTCTATCTGGGGCTGGACGCGCGACAGCAACATGGCGAGTGAAAGCGCAGAACGTCGAGGCCTTAGAGTTATGCCGTATTATGAGCATTAGCAAATATCTGACCACATATAAAAATCAGTCCCCTGTAAACCAATCACAGCCATTTGCATTGAAGCTTGATTGAATTGTGTTGGAAGAAATTTGTCAGCAAATGGAGCATTCAGAAGATTGTGGTTTTATGATTTTCTTCTACACATTTGAGATATATCAGTGTTTTGTCAAAGCTTACACGGAACTTGTAACATACTGAGTGCACACTATTTTTTTCCCCAAAGATTTGACAGCACATTAGCATTGTTGGAGGGGTCAACTCGGTTATATTTTGTGAATTTAGCCAGCGAAAAATAACACAGTTTGAATTCAATTATCGGTTGTGGACCTACGTAGTGTTGTCCCATGCTGCCCCCTCCCCATACCCCCTCAATGTTTCCAGTTTGGTGAATTCAAGCATGTGTGGGTGTGCGTCAGGTAGATAAATAAGATAGCGGGTTAACACTATCTACATATGTTTGTCCTCTCTTCAGTAACTATTTCGCAGTTGGTAGCAATTTCAGAAGTGTTTTTCACAGGCATCATTTCAACCAAATCGCTGCTGACAGCTAAAGAGTTAAAATTGTCGAAGTCAGAAGACTGCAGCAGAATAAAATGTATGACATTCATCACTCTGTGTGTGTGTGTGTGTGTGTGTGTGTGTGTGTGTGTGTGTGTGTGTGTGTGTGTGTGTGTGTGTTTAAGTGTTGTGTGAGTGTGAGTGTGTGTGTGTGAGCGTGGCAGCACTGCTCAATCAACTAAAGGGATCAACTATGACATTTGAAGGGTAGTGCCATGGTATTTTCATGTGTTAAGCTATCACAGCTGATCCACTGTTTTCTTGAAATCAAGATTGTAAGGCAAAACTTTAATACATTGACATTCTATAGCAAAACGCGCACACATACACACGTCAGAACAGGCACCTAACTTAATTTTACAACAACAAAAATAAATGTTAACGGAGCAGCACCATTTTTGCTAGAAGAAAGTGGCCTTAGTTGAACATCTCATGCTGTCTCAAGAGAGGGCGGTCTTGTAGGGCAAACAGTGGCATCCGGGCTCCAGCCACCTAAATGTTGGTCTATAAAGAGAGGTGATCTGCTATAAGGATGGTCGCTCTAAACAGTTTTTGCTGTAGACCATAAAGTCTATACATGCAAGTCTCTCTCACACCCCGGCGCAACACACTTGCACATGCACCCACACACGAGCAGACGAATTCGGATCAACCACTCCTTCCTCCGTTGAGTTTCGGTTGCTTTTGGAAAAGTATGACATTAAAGTTTTGCGCTTTCATTATTCTGTGCTCTATTTGATGTGCACACAGGAACAACGCAATGGCGTTTCGATCTACGCTTCGACTGCTCCTTCTCTGTCGCCATGAAAGTACTGTCTGCCCCTCCCACACGTTCCCCATATAGCTTCGCTTTCGATGCGACCTTCACCTCATGAATATTCGTTGAGAATGGCCCATGCGCATGCCATAACAACAGGCGTTCACTACCTTACTAAAAGCCCGCATCAGGCCAAGCCACGCGCCGCGGGTGGAAGGGATGATAGCTGGGGATGATGGGTGGGGTTAGACGGCTTCCATATGCCGTACTTGTTTATTCCTTAGCTCCCCTAATGGCCAAAGTACAGTTAGTAAGACTATGAAGGAAAGGGCATTTTGGTGGTGCACGAACTCGTTTCATTAAAAGATAAGGAAGTCTTTCTTGCCACTCCCATCTAAAATTACTACGCTCACACGGAAACAAATGGAGTAGCAATGGGATCGATTATTTTTATTTATTTATTTTACCTTATATTTTTTGTCACACACAAAAAAAATTATTTTGATAATTTTATAATACAATTGAATGTTACTCTCCCTGGTCGTGCTGGCGTGTTTATGTGTACTTTAAACATTTCCCCCAACCTTTCCCGAGGTCTCTATACAGACTATTTTTACTCTGAGGCCTTCCTTTTTAACATTTTAAGCTTTTCAAGTCGGCAAAGCGATCTGGCTGTCTCCATTGCTAACGACGCTGTCCGACATTTTGTTTAGTTTTACTCTCACTCTCACAACTTTTTAAAAATGTGATATATGGCAATTAAAATTATACTGCTGTATGTTGTTTAAAGTGAAATATTTATTAAAATGTTTCAATATAAACATTTTATATAAAATCCTTAGAATAATCTACAGTTGATACAATACTTTTGCTTTGAGTGTATTGTATATTTTTAGTGCTTCACGTGGTGCGTGTGCTAGAACTTAAATTGTAAAACTGACGTATACGTGTCAAAGCTCCTACATTTTCGTTAGTCAGCCAGGCAGTCTGAACTTTCCCGGCTTATACATGTGCCAATCGAAAACGAACACGCATTCCACGCCGCGGTTCTGGCTGTGAGCCCGCTAGCCAAACTCTTTCAGCTACGCTATCGCTAGAAAATAGAGCTAAATGAACCTGCAGGGAGAGCTTAGTCACTAAATGTTTCCGATTCTTCAAAAGAACATGAAAGTATTGGCGGCCAACACAGTACACACTGCCGCCGGTTTCATGAGAGCACTGAAGTTAAAGATAAGGCCTGAAACACTCCCTGGTACACCATTACTAGGGAATAGAACTAAATGAATGTGAAGGAAGGGTTTAATTACTGAAGATTTTGGAGCGGGCGAAGACGCCTGGAAATATATGCCACCAACTGAACATACACATTTCACTTCCTGCTGTACAATTTTCCATCGGCCCGAGAGGAATAGATTGCCATCGGCTCTCCCGAGGTATCAGTTTCAGAAAGCGGCATAGATTCTCATAGGTTTTGGCAGGCTCCCACACATTCACAACACACTATCGTTCTTGCTAGGATAAATGTATGCCTATTGAGCACGACCTATTTTACTCTGGCTGGTAATTTTAGTTTGGTGAAGCTGACACAGATTCTAAAATTCCAAAAACCTTCGGTGGTCAACCTCTCTCGTGAATTATATTTTAGCTCTTTTTCCCCGCAGCAAAGTAAGATTTAGCTCACGTGCAAACCCCGTCGTATTTTGTACGTTATCTCGATACGTTAACTATGCGTTCGTTCTCTGCGGTGGAGTTCCCTAGTACCGCCAGCCTTGGGCTCCCGACCTGCGAACGTTTCACAAAGGAATGCGTGAGGTAGACAAAATACACTCAAACAAAAGTAATTTATCAATAGCTGACCATTTAAAGCATTCTAAATAAAACATTTGATTGTAAACACGTCGAAACATTGTTACAAGTTTCCTGGCAATATAGCAATAGATTATCAATTTCAACAGTATCACATTTTAAAAAAAAACAACCGAAGAGAGTAAAACCAAGATGTCGGACCGCGTCGTTAGCAATGGAATCAGCGATCGCTTTGCCGACTTGAAAAGCTGAGAAATTTTAGAAAGGGAGGCCTCAGAGTAAAAATAGACTGTACAGAGACCTCGGGAAAGGGTTGGGAATTTGTTTACAGTACACATAAACACGCCGGCACGACCAGGGAGCGATAAAGCGGCCGCGGCGAGCCGTTAAGGCGGCAGAGGCGTTGACAGTTTCTGTCGTTATGTTGGGGTAAGAGGCAGTCTGGCACCAGATTCTGGTGAGGCCTTGTTACTGCATGTGCGCGAGTTGTGAGTGCGCGCTTAGAGTTATAAGATAAGCGCATTAGAAATACCGTAATTATTAATTATTATTATAAAATTAATGTTCTTAGTATGTCCTACAAAAATGCTGGACGAAAGAGTTAACGTCAATGTTGCAGTTTGAGTGTTGTGAAATGAAAAAAACTTTTCTGCTCTTCTCCATCGTATTCAGGAGAGTTCCTTCCTCCCGTTACACTCAAAAGGCGGTGGCCGAAAACCTGGTACGTGTGCTTACTCGCGTGGGTTGTGCAATGGAGCGTGGACAAGTCAGCCGAGCAAGGACAACACTTATTTACATACATTACAGATTAGGAGACAGATCAACTGTTTTAGTTCAAGGATGATGCCAGAATAGCTTGGCGCCTGAGGCGCTACGCTAACTGGCACCACCCATGAACTATCAGTCAAATGTATTTCAAGCAATGGGTGTATCTTTGTATCTGTCAGTGTTAGCAGTCTCACCCTTCTCATCCCGATACACCCATTGCTTGAAATACATTTGACTGATAGTTCATGGGTGGTGCCAGAATAGCGTGGCGCCTCAGGCATCACCCTTGAACTAAAACAGTTGATCTGTCTCCTAATCTGTAATGTATGTAAATAAGCAAATGTTACAAAATCGGTCTCCGGCTGTAATGGGTTAATCCGGCCCTGGAGCAGATCATTGTAACCCTTTGACTGTCGGTAGCGCTTTTTGGACGCCGTGACTCCCAAAGGAAACCGCTATCGACAGCCAGAGGGTGGACGCCGAGCAGCGCAAACAGCTGGCCACGTGATCACTGGCGTGACCATTTTCACACTTGACCAACATGGCTCGGCCAAGATAATGCCAGGGTGGTGCTAGAAGACCTTGGTGCCTAGGGACGCTAAGGAATTCCGGCACCACCCTTGAACTATCGTGGGTCATGTGTCGCTTTAACTGTAATGTCCTTTTCACCAGATACATTTACTGACATTGTATTTTCTGTTCACACAGACTTCTTACCATGTCAGAAAACAGATACCCAAGACAGTGTTACACGATGTTATGTATGCATGATGCCTCAGGTAGATCGAACTGGGCTACGCAAATAAAGACTCTGTTGTGTATGCACGGGTTTGGGTATGTGTGGGAAATGCAGTCAGTTGGAAACACTCCTCTGTTCATTCAGATATTCAAAGATCGGCTGATGGATTGTTTCCGACAGGACTGGCATGCATCCCTTACAATTACATCAAACACAGAATACTGCCATTACCACCCAGAAATACTTAGAGCAAGTTACATAGGGCAGCTGACTTCTTGTGAACTCAGGCGGGCAATTTGTTTACTTAGATGTAACCGTTTACCTTTAAACGGAGTATCCAGATTTGGAAAACCCATCACTAATCCAGAATGTAATTCATGTGATTGGCATAAGGCTGAAGATTTGTGTCATTTTTTTTTCGAGTGTCCAAAATATTCCCCTTTACGTAAAAAGTATATTCCACTGTTTTACTACAGATTCCCATCCGATCTCAAAGTTCAGCTGCTGTGTGAAAACCTACATGATAAACTGGTCTTTAAAGTTGCTATGTATATTTCAGGGTGCCTTAAATTAAGGAATTAGAGGGATTTGCTTTGAACTTTTGTTGTTTTTGTTTATTTATGTGCGCTGATGTAATGCTATGTGATTGTGTTCTTTACAACCACCTTCCTGTATTTTCTGGTTGTAAATTGTATTTTCTAAGGATTCTACACACACACACACACACACACACACACACACACACACACACACACACACACACACACACACACACACACACACACACACACACACACACACACACACACACACACACACACACACACACACACACACACACACACACACACACACACACACACACACACACACACACACACACACACACACACACACACACACACACACACACACACACACACACACACACACACACACACACACACACACACACACACACACACACACACACACACACACACACACACACACACACACACACACACACACACACACACACACACACCACACACACACACACACACACACACACACACACACACACACACACACACACACACACACACACACACACACACACACACACACACACACACACACACACACACACACACACACACACACACACACACACACACACACACACACACACACACACACACACACACACACACACACACACACACACACACACACACACACACACACAACACACACACACACACACACACACACACACACACACACACACACACACACACACACACACACACACACACACACACACACACACACACACACACACACACACACACACACACACACACACACACACACACACACACACACACACACACACACACACACACACACACACACACACACACACACACACACACACACACACACACACACACACACACACACACACACACACACACACACACACACACACACACACACACACACACACACACACACACACACCACACACACACACACACACACACACACACACACACACACACACACACACACACACACACACACACACACACACACACACACACACACACACACACACACACACACACACACACACACACACACACACACACACACACACACACACACACACACACACACACACACACACACACACACACACACACACACACACACACACACACACACACACACACACACACACACACACACACACACACACACACACACACACACACGTAAACAAATACATTTCTACGAACAAGCCAGCACACTTTATTTTAAAACACAAGACGTCTGTTGGTCTGCATGAACAAACTCCATCCTCTTGTTAGAAACGATAATAAAAACACACGAAAAACACTTGATTTTTATGCAAATACTGAACCGCAGTTCTAGGACACAAAGTACCCTATGCAAGTGGCGGACAGACAGTTGGGGACGGGGCTTCCAACAGCGGGTCTACTTCAACGCCCCCCCTCCCCTTCCCAACTCAAAAAATGGCACAAAAGAGCACAATAAGTGAAAGACAAAAAGGAGGGTGGGGGTGGGGGGTGGGGGGTGGGGGGTTGGGGGAGTGGGGTATTGGGGGGGTGGGGGGGAGAGGGGGGGGGGGAAAGGAACAATGCTGATGGACTCCAGACACGCCAGGTAAGTGTATCTTAACCGTCAGACTGCATGTCATACTTTAACCCATTTAACCCCAGGGCCGCGTTTCCCAAATTTGGGAGGTGTGTCGCTTAACGACTACCAGTTGCAGAAGATGGATCGACCATGATAATTCAAGGGTAGTGCCAGATTAGTTTGGCGCCTGTTGGCGTCAAGCTAATCTGGCACTACCCTTGAATCATCACGGTCGATGCACGTCCTGCTGTAGCGCGTTTGGGTCTAGAGGGGTTAACACAATCAAGGCGTGCTGCTGCGTGCTGCGTATCCCCATGCAGACCGTCCGCAATGTGTTAAAACGTACAGATTATCTAACGATCAAAACGCACCTAGACATTTGACACCTGATAAAATAACATCCTCTGAAATTCAGAAGCTGAGCAAAGTAACGATGTAAACGATGTAATAAATAAAAGCATTAGTCAATATCCCTCGTAAAAAGCACGTTGAATATATTACGCATACAATCTCCCAAATTTCACGAATGCAGTGCAAGAGCAATCAGTGTATGAAATTGATCCCCCCCCCCCCCCCCCCCCTCCTCCGTTAAATTAACATATATACCGTCTTTAAAATCTCGAAAAAGAATCTGCTGTGAACACCGAATTGGTTTAGGCCAAGCGATCAGGGCTGACACCAACGGAACTCTCACACAGTGTAACAGAGAACACTGTCCTAAAATACTGGCAGTTACTGGCAGTTAAATCATCACATTGTCCTGGACGTTATTACTGCACTGCGGGAAGTATCACCCATACCTGCTGAAATTATAAATATGTGTACAATAGAATACTGAGCCGCGAACACACGAGGTTATTGTCACAGTGTCATTAGTATCACTGTTATAGTCACAGACGCCTGAAAATTATTTTTAAAAAGTAGTAAACGACTGTGCGGAAAACGAGATCACAGAAATGCCGCGTCACTGAGTCACGTCATGTAGTACACTGATTATCGCGTCATTGTCACAGAATGTAATACCACATTCTGTAACCACAAAGGTCCGATTAAAACTGACAAAATGAAATAGCCAACGAGCACACACGGTAAAACGATATCACGGAGTCCTGATTAACCCCTTCTCTGCCGAATATAAATGAACACGACCCAGCTGCAAGAGGCATAGATCCTCATGAGCCCCCGCAGTTGCACTAACTTACCGCAGTTGCGGGGGCTCATGAGGGTCTATGCCTCTTGCTGACTCCGCTTTGTATCCATGTTCCTTGGCGTGGAACTGACACAGATTTCGGAAACATTATCCATGTTTACTGGCAGTCAAGGGGTTAAGCGAACAAATAGTCTGTTTATTATCACTGTCACTTTGACTTGTGCTGAACGGCTCAACAGTACGTGCTCGTTCAGATCAATAAATGAAATCACAGCCCAGCCACATCACACGCGTAACACAGCTCTGTCGCCATCAGCACTGAGGGACTACTTTCCCCGCACCGAAAAAAAGGTCACCCGCCTCTGTACAGTCACGTCACGCACTCAACTCGGACACAGCTTGGTTCCATCCCGATCGGCCGCACACAGGGACTAAGATTGTTCCGCGCACGTACTAAGGTCATCGGGCCGATGACGGTCGCTTGTAGGGCCGAGCACAGTTTGAATCCCGGACCGTCATGTCAGTCAACACAAGATGGCCCCGCCCTCTTACTGCTCAATAGGGAGGTTACATTGGAAACGACCGACTGCCAACAACGAACCAGAGCCATGTCACGGCGAATAACCTGTTTGTTCATTGTAAGCAAAGACAAACACCATTCCAAACATCTCCAAGAGGCATAAATCCTCATGTGCCCGAAGGGCTCATGATGACCTAGGCCTCTTGAAGACTGATGGCTGTGCCTGTGCTTCTGGTACACACTGGTTCTCCACCGGGACTTGGCTCTCGTTCGTTGTTGGGAGTTGTGGGCGTAAACGGAACATCACAACTGACCGCTCGCCTTGTATCTGGACTGTCCGTCCACACAATGGCCCCGCCCTCTCTGTCAGTTACTGCTCGCCGCCTTGCATCTAAACTGTCAGTCAATACAAAATGGTCCCGTCCTCTCTGTCAGTTACCGCTCGATCTGTGAGTGTTTGCGTTTGCAGGGTGGCTTGGTGGCGAGTTGGGCAGTCTCGGGCGGATTGTCGGGCGGGGAGAGGAAGGTGGAGACGGGGGGCAGGGGTGTGGCTGTGACTGTGGTGACGGGGGATGAACAGTCCTCCTCCTCTGTGCCTTTGTCCTTGGTGTCTTCCTCCAGCGCCTTGGCAGTGTCCTGTGGACGAAACAAACACGTCAGTACACCGTGTGGCATCCAAGAAAAGCACACCTGTATCCCAAGGCAACCACACACATATCGGAAATAGTCACCTTGATGTCCGTGTCAATGATTATAAAAAAGAAAAGAAAGAAAAATGAAACGAATCGAATCAGAGATGCAGCACTGAAATGAAGAACGACCCTCGCGATTCATGTGCATGACCGATCTAGATAATTTCTGTGTCAGTTTCTGAACTCTGTAACCTTGACCGTTCCTAGAGGTCACTTAAAAGTTAGGTCGTCTTGACATAGCTCTTTCATAACTACTCACCCCAGTAGCAAAACGTCAGTGGTCCCACTGCGGCCATCTTAGGCCCGAGGACCGGTTCAATGGCGACAAATATGAAATGTCCAATAAGCAAGGGTCTTTGGACCGACGCCGACCGTAGTGTGCACGCACAAGTCTGTGTGTTGGCCAACAGCGGCCGACGACGGTCCAGCGATTCGTTGCTTACTGGTAATACACGAATGTACTCACGTAGTCCTCCATGCTGACGGTCTGCGTCTGGAGAGTGGCGCAGTCACAGATCACGGGCGACACGTGACCACACGTGACCATGGGACCAGACAGTGCGTTGAGCGCCACAGCTGCAAACGGCAACATCCATTTGACGCAATGGTCGAGGTCGATGTAGCGCAGACCTGCACACAGACACGGAACAATCATGATAACGGGAGAAAACAGACAGACAACATTTGATACAGGGCAGGAGATAGCTCAGACACAAACACGGAACAATCAGAAACAAGATGGATGCACCATCACCCACAAAGTCTCTTCAACGTGAAAACTGTCCTCGCTGCCAATGGTCTCTACCTGTTGTCTTTGACCTAATTCTGATGTTGAAATGACTTCCATATTGAAAAAGCCTCGCAGATTAGCCAATGCCCTCAGTGAGCTTTGTAAACGGCACAGCACATACACGTCATCGATTTGAAGGAGAAAAAAAACCATTGTATGACGTAATACTAGTTTTTACGTCAACCGTCGATAAATATCACTTTGGCTTTTAGACTTGAGCTCAGTGACGTCAAAACTAGAATAACACAATAGCTCATGTCTCCACTGTCACTGGCCAGACGTGTATGAAGACACTGCAGATTCACTAGAGGACAACCTCGCCTGCATGAAACGCCTCTGATATCAATGAGGACAGCATGAGGCAGAAATCCTCATGAGGATGTATGCCTCTTGCAGCCGGATGATGTTGGTGGTTGGGGGGGGGGGGGGGGAGAAAGGGGAGCCGGCACCCACCTGTGATGGAGCGAATGACCGATGGCTTGCCGACGTTGCCCATGAGCTGCAGAGCTGCGGCGGCCAGAACGCTGTAGTGGAACCGTAGACACTCCACGTCCATCATCACCAGGTCCAGCAGCTGCGCACACACACAGAGGGGAGGTATGGGGTTAACACGTGGGGTTAAAACATACGCATACACACAGACACATGCCGGCGGACGTGAATGAAGTTCTATGCGGACCTCGCCCACTAAAAGTCACCCCGCGGTATCATCTCATACGAATGGAACCAACGAGAGACGTAAATTAACACCTCATGAGGAATGAGTTGAATGCGGCGAACAAGAGGCATAGAACCTCATGAGCCCCTGCATACGCGGGGGCTCATGAGGTTCTATGCCTCTTTCTGTTGTGTTCACAGGCGCTATGTCCCGGCAGTGAAGGAGCCTTAAGGAAGCAATACACACACTGAATGCTTAGGGCAAGGACCCCACTACAATGCGCGCACGATAAGCATATAGTCCATAAGCTAGGAAGGTCTACCGTGCACCCCCCCCCCCCCCCCAGTACTCAATAAGATGGGTTTCAAAGTGTTCCTTAGTATGTCCTGAGATGTTTAAGCCATGTTCCCCGAAAATCCTTAGGAACACACCAGAGATATAGCCGATGGCGCAAGGGTACCCCCATCCACGCTCTTCGCAGGTGCTAAAATGAGGTTGAGAAACATTTTCCTCTAAATAAATTAGAATTCATTCCAAGAAACCCAAATCAGGCAATATTATGTCAAGGCACATCTTCTGCATCCTCTGCAAAAAACAGAATGAAAACATATTGAATCTCTGGCTCACAGTGAAGGTATTTGTGTTCACCCATTAAACGACCATTTCCGCGAAATCGCAAAAAAAGACAAAAATAATGTGTCGGATGCCTTCAGACATTTTCTATAGCACTGACAGTCCATTTTCAGGTTTACATCATTAAAACAGGATGTCACAATTATTATAAACTTGACTATGTGATGCTGTGATTACTGTGAGTGCCACAGTGGTTGATTTTGTATCCCTACCCCCAAGTTTAAAAATACACAAAATTAATTCGAAAAAATTGCTTAAGTTATTCTATTTTATTTTGACCTCTCTTTACCTATTAAGTTTGAATAATGTGAGCATAAAGTGCAAGAAAATAAGGAAAGTCGGCATCCTTTACGGTATGTTCGTGGTGAATGATAGCTTTTTCCCATTTAAAATTGCCGAATTGGGAAACGTACGTTGTTTCTGATGCCCTCAGAAATTTTGTATACAACTGATAGGTCTTTTTTAGGTTTTATTGTTTAGGAAAGAGTACCACAGTTACTCCCAACCTGATTTTATGATGCTGTGATACATTTAGGGGCCACAGTGACTGAATCTGCTGCCCTACCCCCATTTTACCTGTACGCAAAGGAACGAAAAATGATCATAACAATTGCTCCTCTGATTAAATATGTTTGTTGCCAGTTTTCTTAACAAAATATGCATATTGAGCATAAACATTTGTGATCATTTCATTAATTTCAATGTGACCCATCAATTTAATTGTAATTCTTTTTATTTAAGGCATGCTTAACAGGGGCTCCCGCTGAAGCTTCTATCGTCTGCACATTCAGCACTCTTGTCAAACTCGGGGAAGGTGTACCTCAGGGAGATGTTGTGTCTGATGCTGTTTTTGGTCTACATTAATGACATCAGTACAACAGTACCAAGGTTCGTCTTGAACATCCTCCATGCGGATGACTTTGCAGTGTGGAGCGCAGCAGAACATAAAGAAATAGCATCCTTCAGAAAACATTAAGAAATAGCATCCTCCAGAATCCAGGATGTTGCCAATAGAGTCAGCAGCTGGACTGAAAGAGGCCACTCAAACTGAGCTAGACCATGTCTTTCAATCAGACGGAAGAGGTCACCTCAAAACTGGAGACCTTCGAGTATCAAAGACAGACAGGCCAACTTTACTGGCAACAAATAAATTACTGGATTCACGTGGAGGCCTCATATTGAAGCCATGGAAGCTAGAGCTGCAAAAAAAAAAAAAAAAAGAAGTCTCTGATGAAGAAACTGGTGGGGACCACATTGGCGCAAATTACAGCATCCTGGCACAAGCAAACACCTGCTCGGTCAGACCAGTTGTGCGGTACCAAGATACATCGACAACATGAAACACTGCCTGCAAAACCCAAAAAGCCAGGCTTGACAAGATGCAGAACATGGATCATTCTCATGATGCAGTGACATTCTTAGAGCCATCTGGAGCACCCCAATTTAGGAAATGGAGGACATTGGAGCCACTGGAATACAGAACAGCACACACGATGAAGAAACTTACTAAACACCGACAGCATGGGAGACTACAGGAGCAGACCAAGAACCGTCAGAAATGTCCAAATCTGAACCGCCCAAATCTGAACCGCCAACTGAAGGTCTTGCAAAGGGCTAACACTGACGTCCTGGAACCAAGCCCAAAGATGTGTGAACAGCTCCCTTCAGATACCTGGACATCTCGAAAGAGCCTTCAAGACAACATAAACAATGTTCCAGGACTCTTTGCCAAAGGTCGCGGCACTGCACAAAGCCATCTTGCTGGAGGTTGTGCACAAGCGCTACCCTCACAGCAGCTGTGATACCACATAAGATGCCATGCGGAATGAAGGAAGTGGCGTGTACATCTGTTGTGCAGACCGCACTACTACCTCCCTCTCCTTACCAGCTGGTGGCAGCAGCTCCAACTATCGTACAGATCTGCAGGTGCTCAACACAGCAGCAGAGCACTAGCTAGGGAAAGGCAGCAGCTTGATCCACTGATCTCACCAGGAAGCTTCAAGATAGACTGGATGCCCTGTCCACAAAATAGTGCTGCAGTGGATTCCAGTGCATTCTGGACTAGCTGGGAATGGAGACACTACAACAACAAAGTGATTGGCAACAGCAGAATGGCGGCTGCAGCCTGTGGGCAGATGACATCAACAAGCTGAACAGGGAGAGCCAGGCCACCATCTTTCATCTACGCACTGCTTACTCTGGACTGGGTCCGTACAGAAAAGCAGGAACGTTTCACAAACCCAAATTGAAGCCTGAAGGTTTACACACTTTAATCAGATCACTCTGTATCAGCAATTATTTGAAGCTTCCGTGCCTAATGCATGAAGAGATACCAAAATAAAAGAACGCTTAGCGAATGGCGGACTTCGGTAGAAGCGTAAACAACCAATCAGAATGTTCGGCAGAAAGGCCATGCAGTCACTTTATGATCAGAGCTAAATGTAGATCACTTGCAACAAGCGTCAGCATGATCGTTCGCAATGGAATAGTCACAAATTGGGGGAGAAAAAAAAAAGAAGTAGACAAAAGTCTGCCAGCACGTTGTAATTTTGTACAAACTTTTACAGACTTTAAGGAAAAGGACTGAAATTGACAGACTTTCCAGGGCCCTGAAAAAGCCTTGTCATTTTTTTAACAACTTTCACAAATGTTCACAGACCGTAAGGACCCTGCTGGACTCACCTCGTGAGATTGGGTCATGCGGAAACAGCCCTATGTGAATTTGGCGTAGAAAATCAGTCTCCTTACACATTCTCCAAACATGTCCATACACAGAAGCGGTCTGCTGGCAGTTCTGACCAGAAGACACGCCCCTATACACCAAACTCTGAAAACATGCTGCCTAGCTCTTGACAGCTCACTTATTGGCAGCCAGAACAATATAAGATTTAAAGACGGCCATACAAAATTGAACGTTGCAGAAGGTGGAAGTGGAGATCTCGTAGTCGACATGTGGAAACTAAGTATTTTTGATAACATTGTTTTGGCTATTAGGAACCATGAAACTTTATTACGCATTCATATTGACACATTTCTAGATGAAAATAAATGAAAGGAAAAGGGGAGACCTTACTAGACCTGCCTTACGCTAAGTAAAATATCACCTAAGAGACCAGCCAGTTAAAAATAGTTACAATTAAATTGATGGGTTAGATTAAAATTAATGAAATGATCACAACTTGTTATGCTCAATATGCATACTTTAAAAAAACTGGCAACAAAAAATATTTAAACAGAGGAGTATGACGTAAGCAATTTTAATGATTATTTTGCGTTACTTTGCGTACTGGTAAAATGGGGGTACGGCAGCAGATTCAGCCATTGTGGCACCTAAATGCATCATAGCATCACAAAATCAGGTTGGGAGTAACTGTGGTACTCTATCCTAACCAATAAAACCTAACAAAGACCTATCAGTTGTATACAAAATTTTTGAGGGCATCGGAAACGACATACGTTTCCCAATTCGGCAATTTTAAATGGGAAAAAGTTATCATTCACCACGAATGTACCGTAAAGGATGACGACTTAACTTATTTTCTTGCACTTTATGCTCACATTATTGAAACTTAATAGGTAAAAAGAGGTCAAAATAAAATGGAATAACTTAAGCAATTTTTTCTAATTAATTTTGTGTATTTTTACAACTTGGGGGTAGGGATACAAAATCAACCACTGTGGCACTCACAGGGATCACAGCATCACCTAGTAAAGTTTATAATAATTGTGACATCCTGTTTTAATGATGTAAACCTGAAAATGGACTGTCAGTGCTATAGAAAATGTCTGAAGGCATCTGACACATTATTTTTGTCTTTTTTTGCGATTTTGCGGAAATGGTCGTTTAATGGGTGCACAAATACCTTCACTGTGAGCCAGAGATTCAATATTTTTTCATTCTGTTTTTCGCAGAGGATGCAGAAGGTGTGCCTTGACATAATATTGCCTGATTTGGGTTTCTGGAATGAATTCTGATTTATTTAGAGAAAAATGTTTCTCAACCTCATTTTAGCACCTGCGAAGAGTGTGAATGGGGGTACCCTTGCGCCATCGGCTATATCTCTGGTGTGTTCCTAAGGATTTTCGGGGAACATGGCTTAAACATCTCAGGACATACTAAGGAACACTTTGAAACCCATCTTATTGAGTACTGGGGGGGGGGGGGGGGGTGCACGGTAGACCTTCCTAGCTTGTGGACTAATACAGTGTATGGCTGATGCCAACAAGACCTACTAAATAATATAACAAACAAAGGCAGAAGAGACTCGCTACACAGACCCCGCAATGGCATTGTCCCTCTTACTCGGCAGCGTGTTGGTCATTTTCTTGCATTTTACGCGCTAGCCGAGTCACTGATTATTTCGCTCTGGGTTTCTGCTTCGTGAGCCTCGCGAAGAAACATCTAATCCGCTCAAACTCCGCCGCACAGCATCATTTTCACCGTTTAAAACCGATAGCATCACAGTAAGTACTCACCCTGACCACCTGAGTGTAGATGTCCACAGAAAACTTGCAGTCGGTCAGTGTGCAAGTCAGGGGAGGGGCACTCTCCGTGGTTACGGTCTGGTACTGGTCACGCGTCTCTTTCACGTGCAGATACAGAAGCAACCAGGCGTGGGCCGTCACGGGCTGTAGCTTCCATCTCAAGGTCTGGGGATCAGAACAAAATCACGATATCAAATACAACACTGCTTTTGGCAAACATTTTATACCGCAGCATCGGTGGTGTTTCGTACTCGTGAAAGAATTTCAGGCGAAGGCTACCCAGCTGCAAGAGACATAAACCCTCATGAGCCCACGCATTCGCAGGGGCCCATGAGGATTTATGTCTCTTGTGAGTCCTGTGTTCTGAGTCCCCGCAGTCGCGTACTCGTGAAGGACACGAAGAGAATTGAAGCCTACACTGCCAGTCAAGGCAGATTTTGTTAGAATTGAAGCCTACACTGCCAGTCAAGGCAGATTTTGTTAGAATTGAAGCCTACACTGCCAGTCAAGGCAGATTTTGTTAGAATTGAAACCTACACTGCCAGTCAAGGCAGATTTTGTTAGAAATGAAGCCTACACTGCCAGTCAAGGCAGATTTTGTTAGAATTGAAACCTACACTGCCAGTCAAGGCAGATTTTGTTAGAATTGAAACCTACACTGCCAGTCAAGGCAGATATTGTTAGAATTGAAGCCTACACGGCCAGCCAAGGCAGATTTTGTTAGAATTGAAGCCAGCACTGCCAGTCAAGGCAGATTTTGTTAGAATTGAAGCCTACACTACCAGTCAAGGCAGATTTTGTTTCTGAAACCTTTGTTCATTCAAAGTAAAACATGTCCAGTCTTCAAAGGAACATGGATTCAAATTGGTTTCACAGGCATAGATCTCTCATGAGTCTCCGCAACGGCACAGGCCCATGAGGATCAAAGTCTCTTGCAGTCAACAAACTGAAGCCTGAGTAAGATTCCTCCGTCCTTCTCGCGGACTTCGTCAAATACGTGATCGTGCTAGTTTACTGACGAACAAAAGAAATGCGACATTTTTGAAATCCTCAGAAACACGAAACTGTTTCCGATGATTCAAAAAAATGTCGCATTTCTTTTGCTCATCAGTATATGTGATTTTTTGATGCGTGAAGCTGAAAGGTGCAAAGTGACAGACCAGCACACGACTGACGTCACGAGACCGTTGGGCGGAAAAGACGCCCAGTCACCAGCGGTATCCGCGCCATTATCAGTTAAGGGGTTACAGTGTCACAAACCTAGTTATAAAATGTATGAGGGAGTCCTCACCTGACAAAGCTCTGCCTCGCGCTTCCGGATCTGAGGGGCCCCGCACATGCCGTGTACAGCTTTCAGCAGCCTGGCCATTTTGAGGGTTTTTCTTCCCTAGAAGAGAAAACAGAAACCAGTAAGCCAAAGCCCTGCACTGGCCAACTAAGGCTGACGTCGGCTTGTCACTGTATTTCAGAGACCTGTTTTTACCCGATTTCGCCATATTCTGGTGCGCGAAATGCTGTCTGCGTATACTGACTAGCAAAAGAAATGCAACATTGTTGGAATGTTGGATTCCAAAAATGTCGCATTTCTTTTGCTCGTCAGTAAATCAGTTACGTGGGCCAGCAAACCACTCATGCTAAATGAATCATGACCTACAACACTGTTTCCAAATGAAGTCCCAAATAAACCCACTCACCTCAATTTTGGATGCAACGAACACTGCCGTCATGGTGGTCAGGAGCAGATCCTCCGCCTCCACATCGCGGCATCTCGCCATGTATCGGTCAAGGTAATCCATGGCTGCGTAGGACGTTTGACGCTGGAGCTGGAGACTTGTGCAGAGCTGAAACAACACAACACTGTCAGTCTCTAAAGCGTCACTGGGTAGAATAATAATAATAATATTAATAATAATAATAATAATAATAATAATAATAATATTATTATTAATATTAATATTAATAATAATAATAATAATAATAAAAGCTCGACATTCCTGCTATTTGCTCACGCCGTCGTGTAGATGTTTGTAAGAATCACCCCCCCCCCCCCCCTCTCCCGAAACGTTGTGTCACTTTGTGTTTTCTGCAAATAAAGGGCCTGACAACTTCGTCCATTAAAACTGTCCAGAAAACCGTTCGTCCAGCAGACGACTTTCAGATGACCATGAACACGGACGTTAACTCATTCGAGACTTGCCGCCTCCGGATACGCGGCTTAAGCCGCGTATCCGGAGGCGGCACGTCTCGAATGCGTTAAATTCAGATGATTTCCAGTGCACTCACCGTAACAATGCGCTCAAAGGCCCGGGCCCGCATGGACGGCGCGAGGAGCGGGTGATGGGCGAGCACTCTGTGTGAGTGTCGGTACACCGCCTCCTCCTTGTCCACCATGGCCTCCCACACCAAAGACCGGTAACCCCAATCCACTTCCGGCAGGGGACACAACCGATCCAGGGACGGCTGGACCGACTCTTGCTGCAAATGCAATGGAATCATAATGAATTAATGAAAGCATAGTAAATCAATGAAATCATAATCTATCAATTAAATCACAACCATGAAAGAACTCATAACCATCATGAAATCATAACCATCAATGAAATCATAACCATCAAGAAATCATAACCATCAAGAAATCATAACCATCAATGAAATCATAATCTATCAATGAAATCATAACCATCAATGAAATCATAATCTATCAATGAAATCATAACCAATCCATGCAATCATAACACAAATCCAAATACAACGATGGTAGAAATCATGGCGAGAAAACTCGCTATCGACAGCCAAAGGGTTAAACATGCTATCGACAGCCAAAGAGTTAAACATGCCCCAGCCCACACCAGATCATCTACCCTGGTATAGCAGCGACAAGGGAGGCAACAACTCTAAGGACAGCTGGTAGTAGTTATGAGCGGCAGATCTCAGCAATCAGTCATGTAGTGCAAAATTCCGTGTGGACTGAAAGAGCTTAAAAATGATATAAAGTAATGTACATGATAGTTAAGTCCGATCCCTCTGTGTCCTTTGGCCCCAGTGGGCTCCTCGACAATAAACGTTGTTCTTGTATAAAACGTGCGCGTGCAACCAATACACGTCAGAGACACTCCTACACCACTAAACAGAAATAAAGGGAGGGAATAAGGAAAGAACTAGCTGTGATTTTGGAATCTTCAGTTCCCCAGTAGCAAAATGTCTTCGGGCACACGGCGGCCGTCGTAAGAGAGCACGAAAGACTTGGACAGGTCATATACGTACCTCACTCGGTTCCTCCGCCCACTTGTCGTCAAACTGCCGCGTGGTGTACTGGTAACAATCGTCATCACCCCTCTCTGTCACGCTCAGCGCCTCAGCCCACGCCAAACCGTCGTCGTCGGTGCTGCTGCTACTGTCATCCGAGTCTTGTTGGAAAACGTCCAAGTCGACAAGCATGTCCGGAGTTTCGCCGCCAACATCCACATCGTCGTCTTGATGCCCGGGGACGTAGTCGATGATTTTCACTGGACTGCCGTACGGGATGGTTTCGTCGTCGTCATCATCATCGTCGATCTTCAACGAACTGGCGCAGCTCAGTGTTGCACTATCGTCAGCGGTCTCGGACGGACTATCACAGCTCAGTGTTGCACTATCGTCAACGGTCTGATAAAATGTGTCGTAGTCAATGATCTTGACCGGGCTGACAACTTCATCGATTTGTAACGGACTGGCACAGCTCAATGTTTCATCATCATCATCCTGTAGACAGGGGGCGCAGTCAACGATGTTGACTCCCAAGATGATGTCGTGCGTCACGTCGACACTTTCCCCGCCTTCATCGTCGTAGTCGATAACCATGCCCTCTTCTCTGTCGTCGCTGTCCACGCTATAGATGAGAATGTTGCCGTGCGAGTCCGTGTACTCGTACTGACGGCCTTCACCCTGTGCTGCGTGCGCCATGCTGTGTACAGAAGACAAGAAATACTAGTGATATCGCCCGGCAAAGGCATAGACTCTCAAGAGGCATAGATGTTCATGAGCCCTCCGGGCACATGAGCATCTATGCATTTTGGAGACGCACGCATATGTGATAAAAGAACAACCAAGCTAGAGAGAGAGAGAGTTACGTCCTGTTTAGAATATGTCTGCGTGGTGACGGAGTTGCCTCTTTTACGTCACCGCCACTGTCTGACTTTCTCCAGATGTCAAGTTTTTTTTAACTGTTTTATTTTTTTTTTCTAAAAGGATTTTTTTTTTACCGAAGAAGTTGAAAGGGTACAAAGCTGGCTAACAACCTCATCCAACATCTTTCTCCAAACTAGCTATATCGGGTCATCTGAATGCTCTTCTGAAAACGTGACGATGTGTGTGTGTGTGTGTGTGTGTGTGTGTGTGCGCGTGCTTGTTAGTGTGTGCATGCGCGCGCGTTCCAAACATCTTCAAGAGACATAGATCCTCATGCGCTCTCCGGGGCTCATGAGGATCTATGCCTCTTGGGGATGCGTGCGCGTCTGAAAAG
The DNA here is from genome assembly GCA_036245525.1 of Semisulcospira habei. Taxonomy (NCBI): domain Eukaryota; kingdom Metazoa; phylum Mollusca; class Gastropoda; family Semisulcospiridae; genus Semisulcospira; species Semisulcospira habei. Next base: position 14,803 of record BTPG01000127.1, on the reverse strand, counting down.
AGAGCGCGTCGCGCGCTAGAGAGAATTACGTCATATTTTTACAGTATTATGTCAATGTCTGCGTGGTGACGGAGTTGCCTCTTTTACGTCACCGCCGCTGTCTGACTATTTATAGGAGTCAAGTTTTTTTTTTGTTTTTACTGTTTTTATTCTTTTCTGAAAAGAATTAATTTTTACTAAAGAAGTTGAAAAAATACAAAGCTGGCTAACGAACTCATCCAATGTTTTTCTCCAAACTAGCTATATGGAAAAGTTCAAGTAAATATGACAAAAAATCACGGACTACAATATTAACTACATATACTGACGTGTTCTTCCGATGATTCCCAAAATGTCGGGTTTCTTTTGCTCGTCAGTAAACATAGCACACCCGTTTAACCTGATATTGTGCGTTACAGTTACACGAAAGGAAATGAATCAGAAAATATCCGCGTCATGGCAATACAGTCAGAACTGACATGGGAACGGTAGGCGTGAGCTGCTGTGGAAATGGAAAAAGCAAACTGCGTGTCGATGCCGCGTGTCCGAAATGACAAACCAGGACTTCAGTATTGATGACGCGAGTCAAACTCACAGGGCGGGAAAAAAAACGCACACTTAGAAATATAGGTCATTCGACTTTTAATTTTTTTTTTGTTATCAGTGTTTAACCCGGACACTGCCGATAAAAAACCCCGGACACCACGCTACTGCAAGAGGTATAGATCCTTATGAGACCCCGCAAATGCGGGGGCTCATGAGGATCTATGCCTCTTGCTGAGACCAAATTGTATCCATGTTTCTTGGACGGTTTTATCTTCAGTTTGGTCGTCGTTTCATAAACCAAGATTTCAAAAATAAACTCACGTACCTACTGCGACTGGGAAGGGGTTATGCATTGACAAACACAGTGCTATCGGTAATTAAGCGGTTTTTTTTTTTACCCACAGAACGGTATCGTGACAGATCAGACAACGGAGGTCACCAGACGGCGAGAGGTCCGCAATAATGGTCGCGGTACGGTAAACAGACAACAGGAAAACACACCAGGGGAAAATAAATAAGCAAAGAGTGTCAAAAGCGACTTACCTAAAACAACAGGCCGACTTTACACGACAAACAGGGGAACAAAGAAAACACGAAGCAGCAACACAGGACACCCAACACTTTTGCACACGGTAGCAAGACTTGTTGCAGAACAGCAACAATAGGCAGAAGGGCAATACAAGACTCCACACAGGAGAGCAAAACAAGACTGACAGCAACACTCGACTGTGGACAAGGAGCACTGCGGAACGCGCGATGTGAACGATGTGACAGCTGGAATGCAACTGGTGTCTTGGCCGCAACTGCCCTCCTTATATACCCTGCGCTCTCTGTCCTGCGCGGCAGCTAAGCACAACGTCCCGCGCGACAGCTAAGCACGTCCCGCGCGACAGCTAAGCACAACTCCACCCACACCCGTGACAAACAACTCACCCCGAGTGCAAGACGGATAATAGAGCGGCCTCTGTTAATCCTTCTCGGACCAGGGCCAGATCCATGACGTGTGAAAGGAGCGGCACGCTTGATCGACCGCTGGTGTGCCTGAGGGATGTGCCTGAGGGAGCTGTTTGACCCCCACAGAGACCAGGTGACTTCCCTCCAAACCTGACTTATTGTTTGCGGTTTACACTCTCGCTAGTCCCGTGACAAACAACTCACCCCGAGTCTACCGACAACAATAGGTTGGCCCCGACTCTCATTTTGACTCTGACACCGCCATGACACGAACCTTATTGTTTGTGCTTGTACATTCTCCCCAGACCCGTCACAAACAACTCACCTCCAAAGGAAAACAGAAAAGAACTGTTCTACGTTGTTTCCACATCACCGAGAAGAAGGATCTTTGATCCGAAACGTAGTGTTTCATGTTTCTAACTTAAAGGGCTTTCAACCTCTATTTTCTGTTTTCCTTTCACATACGTCACTTACAACTAGCAGCTGACAAATAAGTGGCAGCACAAAATCGGATTATTTGGGTGGCCTTCTCAGCGGCGGTAACTGTTGATTTAAAACGAGCTGATTCAGCTTGGAGCTGGCAAAACCTTTGTTTGATATTGCGTATGAGTCCATTCAGCAGGATATGCATCGACCATGATAGTTCAAGGGTGGTGTAGGAACAGCTTGGCGCCTACAGGCGCCAAGCTGTTCCTACGCCACCCTTAAACTACCATGCTCAACCTGTCTCCCGAACCGCAACTGTCCTCTTCAGAGGACAACTGCAACGTTAGGGACTGCGACGTTCGTTCGTTCCATTTTTATGTCCCACTGGCACATAAGTGATCGGGGAGAGCTAATAAAGCACTAGCTGACAATAACACAACATGGTCAGATATGTTTAACTAGGGTTAAAAAAGGATCGCAAGTTAATTTAATTTGATTTAATTTAATTTAATTTAGCCTCTCACCCACGACATTGGTCCACTATGTACAAAACAGAGTATTACTTTACTTCCAATTAAAATCAATGTTAAAATTTCAGGACCACCATTAAAAATATATTTCATTAGAAGTTTAAAATCAAGAAAAGTTAAAATTTATTTACAGTAAGACTAAAAATAGAGACAAAAACCAATTTTCTTTTGGCCGGTGTCCTGGTCAGACCTGCTGCTTCACTGTTTGTGGATCAGTTGTGTGGATCACACATTGTGTCTGCTGATCTCTACAGCCTACAGCCAGGTCGTTTAGACCATATTGGACCAGTGATAGTATGAGATTACCTGGAGTCAACGTGGACTTAATTTACTATTTAAAAATCCAACTTAAAATTCCAAGATCACCTATATAAAAGAATGTTTAAAAATAGTTCCGGTTTCCGTCATATTTTTTCATGAGCTAGTTATGAACAGAAAGCCAATATGTACAATCCTTATAAAAGCTGCCCGCGCGGCAGGCTTACAAGATCGCGTATGTACCGTAGAAAGTAACAGAGTAATGCTACAGGATGCGTGCGCATCAACAAAAGGATTGCGCCAGCCTAGTAATTTATAGACAGATCGACGCTGATAATATGCTCATATCAGTCTATCGAGTGGAGGTATTTGCATTACCGTACTAACCCTGATTACAGTATCAGGGTCAGCCGATTCCAAGACAGTATGCATAGCCGAAACGGTCGAATACTGTGTTCTAAAATCCCTGCACTCTGCGGCGAAGGCCCCACACTGGAATATCGCATGGTCGGATGTGAAGTCCTCGCCGCAGAGGCAGACCGGATCTGACCATCGGGTCCGTCAGCTATTCGTGAGTATTCTATTAATGACATCGATAGTAAAAATCATTTTATGTATACTGTGATCTCTATTTATCCTATAAGCAAGGACACCAGGACATCTCTCAGCGAGTACTTTCTTTTTAGAGGTGTAATTTTCCCTTATTACTTTTACAATCCGGTTTTTCGCTTCTTTTTCTGTCAACAGGAGTCGGACTGGTTGGACTCCAGGTCCGTCCGCAGCGCCTGTCCGAGCAGCCCTGTCAGCGGTTTCATTACCCAGTATGCCAACATGGGAGGGGACCCACTGGAGGGCAGTATCCACTCCCCTGCTAATAAGTTGATGTATAGTAAGTTTTATTTCCATCACTATATCTGGACGGGCAGAATTATCGTCTAATTGGATACTTTGCAGTGCAGCCCTGGAGTCCGAGCATACTAGGAACTAATACATCTGCAACGGCAGTGCCAACACATAATTTAGGGCCATCAAAATGGCCGTCAGTTCTGCCGTGCATATGGACCAGTCCCTGCCCAAACAGTAGCTTAGTGTTTTCTCCAAAGATGGAATGAACACTCCGCACCCCACATTGCCAGCGTCGTCAACGGACCCGTCAGTATATGCGACGATGGCATGGGGGTAGCTATCGTCAAGATACTCCAGGGCTGCTGATCTTTGCAAATAAGAATTAATTTTGTTTAGTAATGTTAGGAATCTCTATGTTAATAGAGGGAGCAAGGAGGGTCCAAGGGGGCACTGGAGACAATGGAACAGAAAAGATTGTGTGGGGCGCTACTCCGGCCAATCTCTGGACTTCGCAGACTATGGAGGATAGTGTGGGTTCGATTTTTCGCCTTTGTATTGATTTCAATGCTTTTTCGAGGCGATCTATTTTAATTTCATTGTTGAATGTTTCTTGTGCATTGTTGGTAGTTCCGAAGATGCGGTTAATATAGTTGGTACAGCTTTTTATTCTAAACATATCAAGGAGTAAAATATCAGTTAAAGCGTAAACTGCTTTGTTGGATGCATGGGATGGTACTCCCATGATACATTTAAGCGACAGCATTTCCGTGGATTCGAGAGATTTTAGACATTGTTTTGAGGCTGAGGAGAAACACTCAGCACCGTAATTAAGATTGGAACGAACCAGTGCATGATGGAGGTGCAATAGGAGTTTGGTGTTTTTTCCCCATGGTTCGTTCCTAAGTATTCTAATTAAAATTATTGCTTTGTTTGCTTTGAAAATAAGACTGTTTATATGCGGAGTCCAGTTTAATGTGGACGTAAAGAGTACCCCTAAAAATTTTATTTGGTTTGTGACGGTTAGGGGGTGCTTAACACCGTAATTGGTTAGGGTAATTGAAGCTTGAAACTTAACTTTACATGGGCTGAAAATAATCAACTGAGTTTTGTCAGAGGCTAACTCAAACCCATTTATTTCTGCGACGTAAGTTCACAGTGTGTTATTCGAAACTGTTCCCTGGCAGCACGAGTCGGTTCAGCCGTCCTTGGATCGGTCGTGTCCCTTGCCGGAAGTTTAGTGGGGTCAGTTACCGGTCCTTGGTGTGGGAGGCATTGGTGGAGAAGGAGGAGGCGTACCGGCACTGCACCAAAGTCCTCGCTCATCACCCCCAGCTGACAACACGCAACAGGGCCGATATCCCTGCACTAAATCAGGCTGGTGAATGAAACCTTTACACAAGATGAAAATGAAAACCCTTACACAAAATCTTTTTTTTTTCAAGCGTGTCGGCAACGGTTTTTGTCGCGATGATTCCTGTAGGCGTGTTTGTGTCTCCTGGCTATGATACGACCATAAATGACGTATTCCTTTTTTCTTGTTGTTGGTGTCACCAGATAAGCGTCACGCTGCATCTACAGAGGAATCGGTGTACATCGCCGTGGACTACATCGACCGCTACCTGTACCTGTGTGATGACGTCATCAACCTTGGACACCTGTCCATCATGGCCGTCCTCGCGCTCTTCGTCGCCTGCAAGTTGGAGGTAAGTGGACATTTGTGATGTTTGCTGGTTAACTCATTCAGCCCGACGGCCGTATTTCCCCAATTTTGGAGGCGTCATATAATGACAATGCACCAGTTGTAGGAGATAGATCAACCATGATAATTCAAGGGCAGTGCCAAAATTAGCTTGGCGCCGATAGGCGCCAAGCTAATTTGACACTACCCTTGAATTATCATGGTCGACCCATCTCCTGCTGTAGTGCGTCCGGGCGGAATGGGTTAAGGCTGACATCAGCCAGTACCTTTTTGCTCTTTGTGTTTGGGAGCCACAGACCTGACCGCGTAATACCCGACATGGCGATGTTGTGATGCGCGTAATACCGAGACTGTCCCGTATTTTCGTTCTTGCAAAGTTGCGACATTTTCTTGCTGACGTTTGGTTGCTTTTTGTTGTTGGAAGAAACGAAACGAGTTAAAACAAAATGAAACTTACTTGAGGAAATGAAATTTGTATTTCTCAATTGAAGAATCAGTGTTATTTTTCATACTAGCGTTGCCGCTCTACTAAAATGAAATAGAAAAATATGCGTTCGTTTGAATGATCGAATGACGTCACTGTATCTGTTTCGGATACGTCATGCCGAGACCACCTTGTGTCCGAGTTCTGTGGACAGTTGCGGCTTTTGGTCTTTCACTAGACACAGATTTCACTACGATGGTCTTTCACTAGACACAGATTTCACTACGTTGGCAGGGGATGCGAAGATCATCACCCTCTACAAAAACAAGGGCGAGAGAAGGGACTGTAACAACTACAGAGGCACCTCCCTTCTCAGCATTGTCGGCAAAGTCTTTGCCCGGGTCATCTTGATCCGTTTGCAGAAGTTGGCAGAACGTGTCTACCCCGAGTCACAGTGTGGCTTCCGAGCTGAGCGATCAACGGTAGACATGGTCTTCTCCCTCCGTCAACTCCAGGAGAAGTGCAGGGAACAACACATGTCTCTGTATGTCGCTTTTATTGACCTCACCAAAGCCTTCGACCTGGACAGTTCAAGATCCTTTCAAAGATTGAATGCCCGCGCAAACTGCAGAGTATGATAGAATCCTTCCACACTAACATGAAGGGGACAGTGCAGTCCAACGGCAGCACATCCGAACCCTTTGACGTATGCAGCGGAGACAAACAAGGCTGTGTCCTGGCCCCTACTCTCTTTGGGATCCTCTTTGCTGTCCTGCTCAAGCATGTCTTTGGTAATGCAACAGAAGGAATCTACCTGCGAACCAGATCAGGCTTTTCAACCTTGCCCGCCTCAAAGCCCAGACAATGATACGCGAAGCCCTCATCAGGGACAAGCTGTTCGCTGACGATGCGGCAGTTTCGACCCATAGCCAGCAGGAACTGCAGACACTGATGGACCGATTCTCCCAGGCTTGCAAGGACTTCGGACTGACTATCAGTCTAAAGAAGACGAACGTCCTGGGACAGGACACAGAGACACCGCCATTCATCACCATTGACAACTACGAGCTCGACGTCGTCCACCAGTTCACGTACCTTGGGTCCACCCTCACCGATAACCTCTCTCTGGACATCGAGATCGACAAGAGGATCGGAAAGGCTGCTGCAACTCTTGCACGCCTCACAACTCGAGTGTGGACAAATCCCAAGCTGACTGTGAAAAAAAAAGGATGGCTGTGTACAACGCCTGCGTCATCAGCACACTGCTGTACGGCAGTGAGACATGGACCACATATGCCAGACAGGAGAGAAGACCACCTGACCACCTTCCACCTGAGAAGCATCCGTCGTATCCTGGGCATTTCTTGGCAAGATAGAGTGACCAACACCGAAGTCCTGTCCCGCGCTGGCCTTTCCAGTATGTACATGTTGCTCAGACAACGCAGACTGCGCTGGCTCGGCCACGTTCATCGCATGGAGGATGGCCGTATCACAAAGGACATCCTCTACGGAGAACTAGCAGCTGGGAGAAGAAACACTGGTCGCCCCAAGCTACGATTTGTAGGTGTCTGCAAGAGGGACATGAGAGTACTGGACATTGGCACTGGGTCTTGGGAACGCCTTCCGGATGACCGTGCAAAGTGGAGAGAAGTACACTCCACCAACACCTCAAGTCAGGGGAAGAGAAGATGTCGAAAGCAGCAGCAGACAAGCGGGCACGCAGAAAGGAGTGCAACAACTCTATCAAACCAGCGACCACGTACATTTGTGACCTTTGCAGCAGGGACCGCCACTCCCGCATTGGCCTCTACAGTGACAAAAGATGCTGCTTCAAATCCAGCTGAGCAGGCAATCAGAATGCATTATCTATGGTCGATTCAGACCGACGAAGGCCCCTAGTCCTAGCGTAATGCACGCCATATTTACTGCAATACTTCAGAGTTGCACTTTAATTTTTCTTAGATAAATATGTTCGTCGGTTTCTTTGAAATAACCGTTTTAGTCAACAACAAGAACGACAACTCTTTGCCAGTTAGCAGATGAATTTTTCAGAATGCCAACTCGTTTGGTTTTGACTGCCTAAACTAAGAAAAAAATAATGTTTTCGTGTGTGGTGTGGTGTGTGTGTGTGTGTGTGTGTGTGTGTGTGTGTGTGTGTGTGTGTGTGTGTGTGTGTGTGTGTGTGTTTGTGTTTGTGTGTGTGTGTGTGTGTGTGTGTGTGTGTGTGTGTGTGTGTGTGTGTGTGTGTGTGTGTGTGTGTGTGTGTGTGTGTGTGTGTGTGTGTGTGTGTGTGTGTGTGTGTGTGTGTGTGTGTGTGTGTAGAATCCTTAGAAAAACTGTGAAAACAAATGTCATAAATCTGAAGTGCAATACTTTCAAGTAACTCATTCGCGGCCAGTCGCATAAGCCGCACATCCGGATGCGGCTGACCTCGAATGAGTTAAAGCGACCCGCTCCAGGGTGTAAAAAATGAATTGGCAATATCTCCTGATCCCTCCACATCCCCCGCACCAAACTCAGCACTTTCGGCCCCCGCTCCTTCTCCGTCTAAGGTCCATCCACCTGGAACACTCTCCCACTCTCTCTCCGTCAGAAACACTCTCTCTCCTCCTTCCAGTCCGCCCTCAAAACTCACCTCTTTCAACAGTTCTAGCACTATATCACCACAATCCCCACCCCAAGCTGACTGTCGTAATGTATTAACTATTTGTGGTACGTGAGTCATTGTCTAAAGCGTGCGCATGGACGATTCTTAATGAGCTTGGGGTCAAAAGGTCGCGTGCGCGAAAACGAGGCTATCTGGGGCTGGACGCGCGACAGCAACATGGCGAGTGAAAGCGCAGAACGTCGAGGCCTTAGAGTTATGCCGTATTATGAGCATTAGCAAATATCTGACCACATATAAAAATCAGTCCCCTGTAAACCAATCACAGCCATTTGCATTGAAGCTTGATTGAATTGTGTTGGAAGAAATTTGTCAGCAAATGGAGCATTCAGAAGATTGTGGTTTTATGATTTTCTTCTACACATTTGAGATATATGAGTGTTTTGTCAAAGCTTACACGGAACTTGTAACATACTGAGTGCACACTATTTTTTTCCCCAAAGATTTGACAGCACATTAGCATTGTTGGAGGGGTCAACTCGGTTATATTTTGTGAATTTAGCCAGCGAAAAACAACACAGTTTGAATTCAATTATCGGTTGTGGACCTACTTAGTGTTGTCCCATGCTGCCCCCCTACCCATCCCCCCTCAATGTTTCCAGTTTGGTGAATTCAAGCATGTGTGGGTGTGCGTCAGGTAGATAAATAAGATAGCGGGTTAACACTATCTACATATGTTTGTCCTCTCTTAACCATTTCGCAGTTGGTAGCAATTTCAGAAGTGTTTTTCACAGGCATCATTTCAACCAAATCGCTGCTGACAGCTAAAGAGTTAAAATTGTCGAAGTCAGAAGACTGCAGCAGAATAAAATGTATGACATTCATCACTGTGTGTGTGTGTGTGTGTGTGTGTGTGTGTGTGTGTGTGTGTGTGTGTGTGTGTGTGTGTGTGTTTAAGTGTTGTGTGAGTGTGAGTGTGTGTGTGTGAGCGTGGCAGCACTGCTCAATCATCTAAAGGGATCAACTATGACATTTGAAGGGTAGTGCCATGGTATTTTCATGTGTTAAGCTGATCAGACAATAACCTTAAGCTATCACAGCTGATCCACTGTTTTCAAGTCTTGAAATCAAGATTGTAAGGCAAAACTTTAATACATTGACATTCTATAGTAAAACGCGCACACATACACACGTGAGAACAGGCACCTAACTTAATTTTACAACAACAAAAATAAATGTTAACAGAGCAGAACCTGTTCTGGCAATCACCATTTTTGCTAGAAGAAAGTGGCCTTAGTTGAACATCTCATGCTGTCTCAAGAGAGGACGGTCTTGTAGGGCAAACAGTGGCATCCGGGCTGCAGCCACCTAAATGTTGGTCTATAGAAAGGTGATCTGCTATAAGGATGGTCGCTCTAAACAGTTTTTGCTGTAGACCATAAAGTCTATACATGCAAGTTTCTCTCACACCCCGGCGCAACACACTTGCACATGCACCCACACACGAGCAGACGAATTCGGATCAACCACTCCTTCCTCCGTTGAGTTTCGGTTGCTTTTGGAAAAGTATGACATTAAAGTTTTGCGTTTTCATTATTCTGTGCTCTATTTGATGTGCACACAGGAAGAACGCAATGGCGTTTCGATCTACGCTTCGACTGCTCCTTCTCTGTCGCCATGAAAGTACTGTCTGCCCCTCCCACATGTTCCCCACATAGCTTCGCTTTCGATGCGACCTTCACCTCATGAATATTCGTTGAGAATGGTCCATGCGTGCGCGAGTTGTGAGTGCGCGCTTAGAGTTATAATTATTATAAGATAAGCGCATTATAAATACCGTAATTATTAATTATTATTATAAAATTAATGTTCTTAGTAGGTCCTACAAAAATGCTGGACGAAAGAGTTAACGTCAATGTTGCAGTTTGAGTGTTGTGAAATGAAAAAAACTTTTCTGCTCTTCTCCATCGTATTCAGGAGAGTTCCTTCCTCCCGTTACACTCAAAAGGCGGTGGCCGAAAACCTGGTACGTGTGCTTACTCGCGTGGGTTGTGCAATGGAGCGTGGACAAGTCAGCCGAGCAAGGACAACACTTATTTACATACATTACAGATTAGGAGACAGATCAACTGTTTAGTTCAAGGGTGATGCCAGAATAGCTTGGCGCCTGAGGCGCCACGCTATTCTGGCACCACCCATGAACTATCAGTCAAATGTATTTCAAGCAATGGGTGTATCTTTGTATCTGTCAGTGTTGGCAGTCTCACCCTCCTCATCCCGATACACCCATTGCTTGAAATACATTTGACTGATAGTTCATGGGTGGTGCCAGAATAGCGTGGCGCCTCAGGCATCACCCTTGAACTAAAACAGTTGATCTGTCTCCTAATCTGTAATGTATGTAAATAAGCAAATGTTACAAAATCGGTCTCCGGCTGTAATGGGTTAATCCGGCCCTGGAGCAGATCATTGTAACCCTTTGACTGTCGGTAGCGCTTTTTGGACGCCGTGACTCCCAAAGGAAACCGCTATCGACAGCCAGAGGGTGGACGCCGAGCAGCGCAAACAGCTGGCCACGTGATCACTGGCGTGACCATTTTCACACTTGACCAACATGGCTCGGCCAAGATAATGCCAGGGTGGTGCTAGAAGACCTTGGTGCCTAGGGACGCTAAGGAATTCCGGCACCACCCTTGAACTATCGTGGGTCATGTGTCGCTTTAACTGTAATGTCCTTTTCACCAGATACATTTACTGACATTGTATTTTCTGTTCACACAGACTTCTTACCATGTCAGAAAACAGATACCCAAGACAGTGTTACACGATGTTATGTATGCATGATGCCTCAGGTAGATCGAACTGGGCTACGCAAATAAAGACTCTGTTGTGTATGCACGGGTTTGGGTATGTGTGGGAAATGCAGTCAGTTGGAAACACTCCTCTGTTCATTCAGATATTCAAAGATCGGCTGATGGATTGTTTCCGACAGGACTGGCATGCATCCCTTACATCAAACACAGAATACTGCCATTACCACCCAGAAATACTTAGAGCAAGTTACATACGGCAGCTGACTTCTTGTGAACTCAGGCGGGCAATTTGTTTACTTAGATGTAACCGTTTACCTTTAAACGGAGTATCCAGATTTGGAAAACCCATCACTAATCCAGAATGTAATTCATGTGATTGGCATAAGGCTGAAGATTTGTGTCATTTTCTTTTCGAGTGTCCAAAATATTCCCCTTTACGTAAAAAGTACATTCCACTGTTTTACTACAGATTCCCATCCGATCTCAAAGTTCAGCTGCTGTGTGGAAACCTACATGATAAACTGGTCTTTAAAGTTGCTATGTATATTTCAGGGTGCCTTAAATTAAGGAATTAGAGGGATTTGCTTTGAACTTTTGTTGTTTTTGTTTATTTATGTGCGCTGATGTAATGCTATGTGATTGTGTTCTTTACAACCACCTTCCTGTATTTTCTGGTTGTAAATTGTATTTTGTGTTCATATGGGCCTGATGGCCTGCAAAAACTGAAATAAATTTATTATTATTATTATTATTATTATTATTATTATTACACACACACACACACACACACACACACACACACACACACACACACACACACACACACACACACACACACACACACACACACACACACGTAAACAAATACATTTCTACGAACAAGCCAGCACACTTTATTTTAAAACACAAGACGTCTGTTGGTCTGCATGAACAAACTCCATCCTCTTGTTAGAAACGATAATAAAAACACACGAAAAACACTTGATTTTTATGCAAATACTGAACCGCAGTTCTAGGACACAAAGTACCCTATGCTAGGGGCGGACAGACAGTTGGGGACGGGGCTTCCAACAGCGGGTCTACTTCAACGCCCCCCCTCCCCTTCCCAACTCAAAAAATGGCACAAAAGAGCACAATAAGTGAAAGACAAAAAGGAGGGTGGGGGTGGGGTGGGGGGGGGGGGTTGGGGGAGTGGGGGATTGGGGGGGGGGTGGTGGTGGGGGGGATAGGGGGGGAAAAGGAACACTGCTGATGGACTCCAGACACGCCAGGTACGTGTATCTGAACCGTCAGACTGCATGTCATACTTTAACCCATTTAACCCCAGGGCCGCGTTTCCCAAATTTGGGAGGTGTGTCGCTTAACGACTACCAGTTGCAGAAGATGGATCGACCATGATAATTCAAGGGTAGTGCCAGATTAGCTTGGCGCCTGTTGGCGTCAAGCTAATCTGGCACTACCCTTGAATCATCACGGTCGATGCACGTCCTGCTGTATCGCGTTTGGGGCTAGAGGGGTTAACACAATCAAGGCGTGCTGCTGCGTGCTGCGTATCCCCATGCAGACCGTCTGCAATGTGTTAAAACGTACAGATTATCTAACGATCAAAACGCACCTAGACATTTGACACCTGATAAAATAACATCCTCTGAAATTCAGAAGCTGAGCAAAGTAACGATGTAAACGATGTAATAAATAAAAGCATTAGTCAATATCCCTCGTAAAAAGCACGTTGAATATATTACGCATACAATCTCCCAAATTTCACGAATGCAGTGCAAGAGCAATCAGTGTATGAAATTGATCCCCCCCCCCCCAAACCCCCCCCCCCCTCCGTTAAATTAACGTATACCGTCTTTAAAATCTCGAAAAAGAATCTGCTGTGAACACCGAATTGGTTTAGGCCAAGCGATCAGGGCTGACGCCAACGGAACTATCACACAGTGTAACAGAGAACACTGTCCTAAAATACTGGCAGTTAAATCATCACATTGTCCTGGACGTTATTACTGCACTGCGGGAAGTATCACCCATACCTGCTGAAATTATAAATATGTGTACAATAGAATACTGAGCCGCGAACACACGAGGTTATTGTCACAGTGTCATTAGTATCACTGTTATAGTCACAGACGCCTGAAAATTATTTTTAAAAAGTAGTAAACGACTGTGCGGAAAACGTCACTGAGTCACGTCATGTAGTACACTGATTATCGCGTCATTGTCACAGAATGTAATACCATATTCTGTAACCACAAAGGTCCGATTAAAACTGACAAAATGAAATAGCCAACGAGCACACACGGTAAAACGATATCACGGAGTCCTGATTAACCCCTTCTCTTCCGAATATAAATGAACACGACCCAGCTGCAAGAGACATAGATCCTCATGAGCCCCCGCAGTTGCGGGGGCTCATGTGGGTCTATGCCTCTTGCTGACTCCGCTTTGTATCCATGTTCCTTGGCGTGGAACTGACACAGATTTCGGAAACATTATCCATGTTTACTGGCAGTCAAGGGGTTAAGCAAACAAATAGTCTGTTTATTATCACTGTCACTTTGACTTGTGCTGAACGGCTCAACAGTGCGTGCTCGTTCAGATCAATAAATGAAATCACAGCCCAGCCACATCACACGCGTAACACAGCTCTGTCGCCATCAGCACTGAGGGACTACTTTCCCCGCACCGAAAAAAAGGTCACCCGCCTCTGTACAGTCACGTCACGCACTCAACTCGGACACAGCTTGGTTCCATCCCGATCGGCCGCACACAGGGACTAAGGTTGTTCCGCGCACGTACTAAGGTCATCGGACCGATGACGGTCGCTTGTAGGGCCGAGCACATTTTGAATCCCGGACCGTCATGTCAGTCAACACAAGATGGCCCCGCCCTCTTACTGCTCAATAGGGAGGTTACATTGGAAACGACCGACTGCCAACAACGAACCAGAGCCATGTCACGGCGAATAACCTGATTGTTCATTGTAAGCAAAGACAAACACCATTCCAAACATCTCCAAGAGGCATAAATCCTCATGTGCCCGAAGGGCTCATGATGACATAGGCCTCTTGAAGACTGATGGCTGTGCCTGTGCTTCTGGTACACACTGGTTCTCCACCGGGACTTGGCTCTCGTTTGTTGTTGGGAGTTGTGGGCGTAAACGGAACATCACAACTGACCGCTCGCCTTGTATCTGGACTGTCCGTCCACACAATGGCCCCGCCCTCTCTGTCAGTTACTGCTCGCCGCCTTGCATCTAAACTGTCAGTCAATACAAAATGGTCCCGTCCTCTCTGTCAGTTACCGCTCGATCTGTGAGTCTTTGCGTTTGCAGGGTGGCTTGGTGGCGAGTTGGGCAGTCTCGGGCGGATTGTCGGGCGGAGAGAGGAAGGTGGAGACGGGGGGCAGGGGTGTGGCTGTGACTGTGGTGACGGGGGATGAACGGTCCTCCTCCTCTGTGCCTTTGTCCTTGGTGTCTTCCTCCAGCGCCTTGGCAGTGTCCTGTGGACGAAACAAACACGTCAGTACACCGTGTGGCATCCAAGAAAAGCACACCTGTATCCAAGGCAACCACACCCGTATCGGAAATAGTCACCTTGATGTCCGTGTCAATGATTATAAAAAAGAAAAGAAAGAAAAATGAAACGAATCGAATCAGAGATGCAGCACTGAAATGAAGAACGACCCTCGCGATTCATGTGCATGACCGATCTAGATAAT